>BCJO01000001.1:3162014-3394247 GCA_001600335.1 Apiotrichum gracile | reverse complement strand
TGTGCATCTATGAGGCCGCCGCGCCACTAATAAAAACGCCGAAATCCCGCAGGTTCACCACCGTACCGTGTAGATCAGACCGTCTGCAGTTGTAGAACCTTTCTATGTCACATATACCACTAAAAGCAGCACCGACGAGCGTAACGGCGTCGGCGACGGACTTCTACGCCGTTACTGACCCCTACGCGGTGCGCTGATTCCAACACACTTGTTAGAACTGTGCATCTACGAGGCCGCCGCGCCACTAACAAAAACGCCGAAATTCCGCAGGTTCACCACCGTATGATGCATACTAGACCGTCTCCAGTTGTAGAACCTTTCTATGTCACATATACCACTAAAAGCAGCACCGACGAGCGTAACGGCGTTGGCGACGGACTTCTACGCCGTTACTGACCCCTACGCGGTGCGCTGATTCCAACATCACTCGGGGCGGGGCTCGCCCGCCGTCGGGAGTGCATGAGCGCCGAGCCCACGCCACGGGCAGGGATGGCCAGCGCCACTTTGCATGCTAAACTAGGGCTCCGCCACCCCCTGCCGACGGCACCAGCTGTAATTCGGCTGTTAGCTGCAGCATAGTCTATCTGTGCTATTCTTGGCTGGAGCCGCGGCAGTGCACCTGTAGTGCATTCCTACAGCATGGATCGACTCGTGTGGATTCCAACGCTCCTCATTCCAGACGACATCGGAACTTGCTGGAACTGCACTGCTTCGCAGCAATCCCGCAACGCAGATTACTGGGCACTATCGGCTGCACGTTTCAGGCTGGCACCCACACCCTTCACCCTGCACCCTGCCAGATCCCCCGTGAGCACACGTAACAAGAGAGCTATGCATTGCTGGCACTAGGTCGATCACTTCTCCTTCGCGGCTCCTACTTCTACAGATACTAACAGATGTAGTTGTGTTCTAAAGCTACAGTCTAGACGGCGCCTAGAGGACGAGGAACGAGCCCGCGGCGACGACGAGGAGGGCCCTGATGCCCTTGACGTAGGCACGGGGAGTCGCGGCGCTGTCGGGCTTCTTGTCGGCACCCGCGCTGGAAGTGGTGCCGTTGGCACCACCGCTCGGGTCGGCCTTGCTATTGCCGGTGCTGTTGCTGTCCTTGCTCTCGCCGCCGCTGGTCGTGCCGCTCGAGCCACCGTTAGTCGAGCTGCTGTTGCTAGAACTGCTGTTGTCGTTGGTCTCAATGCTGTGGTCGGGAGATGTGTCGTTCGAGCTAGTCTTAGCAGAGGGAGAAGCGCTGGGGGTGGTGGTGTTGGACGATGTAGGGGTGGAGCCGGCAGGGTACTTGCCGTCCAGGCGGGGAACGCGGTTGGTGCGGGTATTAAACTCGTCCTTGAGCTTGGCCAAGCCGACCTGGGGAGGGTTGGCATACGAAAAGACCGAGTAGACGTTCTTCATAAAAGTGGCACCAACAACCCATCCACTGCGTTCGTTAGCTTTTTACGGGCCAGATTCCGTCTACTCACTCTTCGCTGTTCAGGTCCTGGATGGGGCCTGTCACAACCGACCTGCACCATTTGGCCGTATCGTCAAGAGGACGGACAAGGTCACCCCAGTAGATGGGCCACTCCACGCCCGCCAGTGTGATGGTCATGTTGAGTCCTGTCGCATTGCAGGGATGGATCCAGACACCATTCTCCTGCTTGTATGAGCCGGGGATGTTGTCAAAGAACTGGGTTTGGAGGCCGGTTGGGATGCCAATGCCAGGGGTACCAGAGTCGACGAGCACGTAGTTGTTCGAGAGCGGGGGCAGTGTCATTGCCTTGTCGCCAAACTTGAGACCCTCGGCCTTGATCCACCAGTTGGCGGGCACACCGTCGTCATCGAGCACAACGTTTGCCAAGGCGATCTCGCCATCAATCTTGCTCTCATCAATGCCCCTGCTTGTCAGAATTCTTGCTACAGCTGTGCGACTTACTCAATCGTGAGTTCACTGTTGGTTGTTGGGCTCTTGCCGTACTTGTCCTCATCGTTGCGGTCAAGGTAGACACCAAAGCGCTTGTCGTCGGCCTTGTCGGCAATGAGCTGAGTGAGCGACCGCGAGGGGTCCGAACCGTCACGGAAGGTCCAGCCGAGACCGAGGACGCCTGATCCGTATGTGATCTTGACGCCTTCCTTGTTGCTGGCAGTGATGGCCTGGAAGCCATAGTTGGTGAAAGTGTCCTCTCCTAGCGTGACCGTGTCGGTTGCCCACTTGCCAGTGTACTCCTGGCCGCCGCCGTACTTGACCTTGGCGTCCTTGGTGGTCCACTTGAAGGTCGAGGACGCATCGGTTTTCAACTTGGCCGTGTCCGTGTTGCACATGGCGGCGTCGCACTCGTCGGTCCACACGAC
The DNA here is from genome assembly GCA_001600335.1 of Apiotrichum gracile. NCBI lineage: Eukaryota > Fungi > Basidiomycota > Tremellomycetes > Trichosporonales > Trichosporonaceae > Apiotrichum > Apiotrichum gracile. Next base: position 3,391,907 of record BCJO01000001.1, on the reverse strand, counting down.
GGTCTTGGTCGAGCCAGTGTCGAGCAGCACCTGAAACTTTTGAGCCGGGGTTCTGTCGAGCGTTAGAAAAGGGGGATATCAATCATATCAATCTCACGGCCACTCACCCAATCTCCAAGTCGACAAGGTAGTAGATGGACTGTTCGTCGCTGGTGGCGCTGTTTGTCAGAATAGAAATCGCGCTTGTTACTTACTCAATCAACGACTCGGCAAGCGTGTCGTCGACGGCGGCGAAGACATCGGAGCCACCGGCCTTGGGCCGCTCAGAAGCGCCGTTCCACACAGTCTTGATGCCGATGGTTTTACCGCTACGCTTGTGTAGGGGCGCCGGCGACGCAATGGCGCCGCCCGCCAGCGTCAGGAGGAGAAGAGACTGCAGCATTAGGGGGGGGGGGGGGGGGGGGGGGGGGGGGGGGGGGGAGGGGGGGGGGGGGGGGGGGGGGGGGGGGGGGGGGGGGGGTCCGCGGTGACTTCCGGCGCCAGCTACAGGGCTGCTCGGGGGGGGGGGGGGGGGGGGGGGGCGGGGGAGGGTGGAGGCGGCGACGTAGAGATGTAGTAAAGAGTGGATGAACTCCAGATGAAGGAGACGTGTAAGTTGGGTGAGTCGCTGTTGAGGATGGGGGTCCTTGTGGATTCTTCAAGGATCAGACGGGGAGTTAAGTAATCTGGAACCGGGGTGTTGCCAAGCGCATGCACATGCACATGCACGCGGCGCAAGGGTTCCTGTTCCAAACTGCCGCAAGCATGTTCGGCAGAGCTACCTACATGCAGTAGTACTCGGACCTCCCCAGTGTTGCAGGCTACTAGCACCACCTAAGACACGCACCTAAACTCAATGTTCCAAAAGTCATGTACGTACTGTCCTACTGTTACTGGCCCTGGGCCGATAAACAGAAGGCTAACAACAAGGTTTTTGTGGTGTCTTGGATATTCTACCCTGCACGCGTCGTACAGCACCACTTACTGCAAGCACTTACACCAGCACTAGCACAACGCGCTGGAAATGCTGTGACGTCTGGGGAACTGCATGTCTCTTTGGATGTCACTACTTCAACTCTGTTCCAACGCTCGTCCTCAGCAAATGCGGTGACTTTGGGTGCCAGGGAGGAGAGAGGGAGCACCTCTCCTGTGACGTTCATATCTTCATCTGTGACCATCTGCGACGGCTTGTCCTCCATCTGTGCGTTTGAAGCGTGCTCTCGGCGCCGCCCCCCGCAGAGCACACTACTAGAGCATGCAGCCTGCACTGCGCCCAGCCCACTGCCAAGGTGCGATACCGATGAAGGTGCACCCAAAGAGCATGCCGGGAACGCGGCACAAGCACACGTCCAGTCCATTCATCCTCCGAGAATGTGACTCACACCGTGGCATGGGACTAGGTCATCGCCCAGAAAAGTCTCCGGGGTCGCAGCCGCATGCAAAACACTCCCTGTCTCCACGCTGTGTAGATTCCTCAAGGCGCAGCAGCAGTGTCCCGACCATTCCACATGCATGCGGAGCTGTCGTCGTCCGCTTCCCCATGCAGACATGTACAGTCTGGGGTTATGTGGGCATGGGCATGTGGGACGTCGGCGAGGCACCCCGGAGCGAGGCACCCCGGACTGCGGTACTGCGGTTCGGTGCCTCGGACACGGACACGCGCGGCGCCAAATGCAAATGGGGCGCGGCTGTCGTTCTGGACTTACGCTGCGCTCCCCATGACGGCAGCCGATAGCCGCGACTAATTTGAATCTTCAGGAAATATCTAATCGCATCACCCATTTAGATTCTGCGAACAAGCTGAAGCTGGACAACTTGATCTACTGAAAGTCTACTGAAAGTCTTGTGTTGGCTGGCATTCGAGGCGGTGGGCTTGAACGTTAAGCGCAATTCCATGGATGGATTGAATGGCTTGAACAGAATTGGATTCAGCCTGAGACGATGGCTACCCCCCTTTCATATTCAGGGTTTGGTGCACCTTGGTCTCCTCCGAGAGGCATTCCGAGAGACGTGCGTGAAGACATGGACGTGCACTTCCGCAGCTGCCATGCACTTTTGTTATGCAACTTCTGCCATGCATGTCTGCTATTAGCTGGAAACCTCGCCAATCCCGCCCCAAAGCAGGCACATTGGGCTCGGAGCATTGCTCCGGGTCCTCAAAGTGACATTGTCGAGAGGCACGCACAGAATGGGCAGCGTTTGATGCTGTCTCTTCACGGCGCACATGTCCACGCGCGGAGCAAACGTCGGCGACTTTTCTTCTAGCACAATTCCAATGAACCTTGACACAGAGGGTAGTAAGCACCGCTCACCACCATTCGCTCGCTCGTGTGCACTGAAATGTCTCGCCATCTGCGCCGAACGTTCTGGCCGAGGCGGGACCAACAAGATTCAACCTAGCTTGGCCGGCTGTTGCCATCTGACATCTCGACTTGCACGGATCTCGCCAACCCTTGTAACACCTATCCGTGCGGTGTGCATAGTGGTACGTGGTGCTCTCTAACCCATGTACCGAACAGACAGCCGTCCTGCTCGTTTCGGCAGACACCTGCGAGTACACCTATTATCGCGGGCAGCAGATCTCGAACAGGACCACATCTCTCCGACTGATATACAGCAGTGTACGGTATACCCATCGGACAGATGAGATGCGAGGCTGAGAGGTACCCGCCTTGTCCATGTTTCGTTGTTCTACCCCACCTGCCTCACCCTCCCAGCCGCACTGAACGTACTGAACGCAAGGCGCGCAAGACAGCTCTGGAGACCAGCGATCAGTGATCGGTCCGACCGAGAGATATCTTACACGATCTGACATCAGCACAGGACCGGAATGTACACACATACGGCTACTGGAGCAGATGCGTCACCGGGATGTCGGCAGCTCTGACGAAACGTCGGAAGTGCACGCATCCCGTGTCCCAACCGGGATGTTTACTTGACCTTCACTGAACCGGACGTCTAGAGTCCATAGCAGCATAGAAGAGCTTCACGTCTCGATGGGTCTAAGAATATGGCAAGACAAGGACAGCTTGACACTGAGGAGAATGCGAGGTGCTGAACGTGTAATCGCGCCACCGGTCATCAACTGGACAAAGCCGAGCAAGCCTTGTTAGCAGCTGTGAGGTAAGACGGCCATTGAGAGACAGCATCGCCATCCACCTCAATGCTCAAGGCGCCGCCTCGGCCGAGCTTCGCCCCCGGTGAAGTCCGGTCTGTATTCGAGCCACTGTCAGAATCAGCCGCTCATGTGGTGAGGGGACCGCAAAACTTCTGTCAGCTGTCTCGAGGAGTTGATGTTAGCCCTTGCTTAGTGTCTTTGAGTGATGCGTGCTGTGCACACGCTGCGCGCGCGCGCAATGGCATCACCGAGCAGCTGACCGAAGGTGGAGTGGTGATAGAGGCATGATAACATCTCCACCGCCAAGCTTGCTTCAGATGTTGTTTCTTCTAATCTGCGCCTAATCATGGAATACAACCAAACTCTAACTTGCTTCAGAATTCCTTAGTCCCAAGATCACATGACCGGAAATTCGGATATACCCCATCTTTCTAGACTGCGGGGTCACAGCTTTCGGACCTTCGGAGTAGTGGATACAGTGAACGGACCATGGAACGTGCTCTGCAGACGTCTTGGCGACGTCACGTTCAGCAGTGGGCTTCGGCTTAGTCTGTTCTGCCCGCAGTCTTCTCTACACAGGTCTCCGATGCTTCCACATGGTGTAGTGGAGTCTGGGTGGGGCTCATAGCGTCATGAGCTGGTCTGTGTTGGGCGGCGGTGCTGGCTTGGCATTGCGCCAGGTTGCGCAGTCAACAACAATAACAACTCCCAACTCGACTTTGTCATCCTGTCATCTTGACCATCTGCCTTAAAAGGAACAGCAAAACTTTGCCCTTAGCCGCAGATTCTCAACTCCACTCATTTGACCTGCTCAACTAACTGGACTCTAAACGTCATGCTCACCTTCGTATCCCTCGGACTGCTGGCCACCATCGTGGCCGGCCAAGAGACAACGTCGGCAAATACCGATCCCGCCTCGTCCACCTCGGCTCCGGCGCAGAACGTGCCCCCGCCTCCACCCAGGCAGGCCTTCCCCTTCCTGAGCCCCATGCTCGACTTCCAGCCCGCGGGGTCGTGGGTCACGTCCAACCTTGCCGCGACGACGAATTTCACCAGCCCACAGCCCGCAAACGTCTCCATCTCCGCCCCCGGCAGCGGCATCAAGTTCTCCGCCAGGACAAAGACTGGCGATCTCCGCATCCTCATCAACGGCACCGACTCTACGCAGCTGAACGGCACGTTTGGAAATGCCGCCACGAACATCACCAACGTGTCGGCCGAGGTCACCGGTCTCGACTACGGCTGGTACGAGTTTACTCTCGCCTCCTCTGACGGAAACGCAACGTTCGACAATGCCATCCCGAACTCTGCCGGCGCCAGGTGGTAAGTAACGGAATGCAGTATAATACTAATGCTGTAGGGGCATCCGCGAGGCCAACCGCACCGATGCGTCCGCGCTCGGCGACACGGTCCAGACCTCCGGCAACTGGAGTGAGTCGTTTACCCCGGCATCAGCTGACATGCAGCCACAGACTTTAGGCTCGCCACCTCCACCCCCGGCTCGGCTCTCACCATTACCGTGCCCGGGGCCACCGCGCTGCTGGAGCTCACAGTCGACGCACCCACCACCCCCTTCCCAGCGTTCAACGTTTCGATCTCGCCAGCGCCGCCCTACGGCCCCGCCGAGGAGGCCATCACCCCCAACCTTTATCCCGCCCCGATCCAGGCCGCCATTGCGCAGATGAATGTGCCGCTCTACAGCGTGCTCCTCGACCCCAACGTCGACTACACGGTCAAGGTCACATACGCCGGTGATGGGTCCTCGTGGAACCTCGGCGGAATCACTTTCTACGGGTAAGCCGCCCATATTTGGGTGACGACTGACATCTAGGAATGAGCCCGCGTTGATCTACAACGGAACGGAAGGCTCCCAGAACGGTACCGTCAACGGCACCCAGACCGCCACTGCCAACGGCACCAAGCCTACATCTCACAACGGCACCACTGGCCCCTCACCCACCAGCCCCATCGGCGCAAACGGAACGAGCACCAACAACAACGGGGCGTCATCCGCTACCCCTACTGTGAGTACCAAGAGCCGGCTGAACTAACACGCAGTGGTACCTCTCTCCCGCCCTGCTCGCTGTCTTCATGCTTCTTTAGAGTCGAGGACTGAAATGAGAGGTGGTGTATATGTGTATCTAATGCGATGTTATGGACTTTTCTAACCGGTTCTGATCGTTCACAACGCCTGAGCATGAAGATTCACCACCACCGAATGCCTGGAATCTGTGGACGAATCCTGATGGTTGATGGGTATACCCATCTTTTGTCCACAGATTCCAGCCATAATCCTGGCTGGAATGCCTTTCTCTGATTACGTACAGACGAGCATCCCCAACTCGCCCGTAGACCTTCTGGGTATTCAAAGAGTCACATTACGCACAGATCGCCGGTATCTGCTTCACTATACGAGAAATATTATTTAAATCACGAGGATCGCGCCGAAAGCCGCCACAGCAAGTGCGGCCGCGCCACCAACCGAGTAGCGCGCGATACCGCCGCTGTGCTTCTCCGTGTCAGTCGCAGAGGGGGCGTCCTTGTCGGTGGTCTTGGAGGACTTGTTGTTGCCGGAAGATCCGGCGGTGTTGGTCTTGTTGCTGGATGTGACGCCGGTGGGCTTTACCTTCTCGCGAATGTCTGCGGTCGTGGTAGCCTGCTTCAGAGCGCTGCCCGTGGCGTTTGGCAGGATTTGAGGAGGAGGCGCAAGTTCGCCCTTGGAGACCATGAGGATACCATCCTTGCCAGCATACTCTGGCTTGAGCTTGGCGAAGCCAACTGCGGATGGGTAGTAGCGGAAAGCGCTGTAAACATTACGCAAGAAGGGGGCGCCGAGAATCCAGTCGTAACTGAGACGATTAGCTACGTGCTCTATTCCGAGAGACAAGTGTCCACTCACGGCCTGCTAGCGACTTCGTTTGGGTAGAGACTGCTCATACAGAGGTTGTCCTTGGCCGAGTCCTTGTGAGTGCGGACAAGATCGCCATAGTAGATCTCGAAGTCTTGTCCTGCAATTGTGATAGTGAGGTTGAAGTTGGATGCGTTGCAGGGTACGAGCCACCCTCCCCCGTCCCACTCCGCCCCAGGGATCCGACTGTGGTACTCATCGACAAGGTCCTTAGGCCCTATCATAACCGGCGCTCCAGTGTCGACGAGAGCCGCCCCAGTTCCGATATCAGACAACTGATGGTCCCCATGCTTGGCACCATCGATTTCAATCGCCCACATGTTTGGCATGTCGCGGGGCGGCTGGAGCAACAATGCCGAGTAGACTAGCTTGCCATCGAACTTGGACTCGTCCACCCCGCTGCAAGTCAGCAACACACAACTAATCATCGAGCACGACCCGAAACAAGAGGAATATCACTCACCCCAAAGTAAGCTCGCTGTTCGTATTCCATATGTCGGTGTTGTAGTCCTCTGGATCGATGCGGCCCAAAAAGATCCCAAATTGAGGATCATCCCAGGCGTCTTCAAGGAAGAGGGTGATTGAGGTATCGTAGTCGTCGTCGTAGCTGCCTTCATAGTTCCACCCCAGACCGGCGATTCCATCGCCTTCCAGAGCGACTCCGCGGCTGTGCGAGTTGGACGACTGGACGACTGGGAAGGTGAAGTTCGTAATCGACCAACCTCCCCAGTCGATAGTGTCCTGCACCCAGGTGGCTTCGTTGGTCTCTCCTCCACCGTAGGCTGCGACCGCGGATTTTTCCAGATCTATGAGGGTCGACGACTTGCTCCAATCAAAGCCGACATGGCCGCCGGTGAAGTCACAACCTTCGCACTCTTTGCCATAAGTCACAAACATGTGCGAACCGGTGTCAACGATATAATCCAAGGTCTGAGGCGGGGTGCTGACTCGATTAGTATGAAGGAACAGCGACCGAGGAGGACAACGAGACACCCGACGTCTACCTCCATATAGTAATAGATATACGAACTGTCGCTGGACATGCTGGAAGAGTCAGTGCCCTATCTCGCAATCCTTGGGCTTACTTGACAGGGTATTCGTCCACAAAATCGCTTCGTTTGGCCCGAGAGGTGGACGCGCGCTTGCTCTTGGAACGCAGGGGGATGGTAACAGGCCCATTGCCCTTGGGGGCACGACGTTCCCAGCGCTTTGCCCAGGCTGGCGACACGGCAGTGTTGAAACCCGCTGGCGCGGCGAGGACGGCGGGTCCGCCCAGCGCCAGGACGAGGAGCCACAGAGATTGAAGTCCCAACATGAGTGGTGGTCTGCAGGAGGGGATCGATAGAAGTGTGGGGGAATGGTCTCCAGACTCGTCGGTATTTATCTCATTCTTGGAGATGCAAGACCTACGAGCGTTCCGTTTCGCCAGGATCGTTTCAAGACCTGCCGAGGCCAGGCTACCTGGTGTGCCTAGTGTCGTCGTCTGCGGGCGGCAATCAGCGAAACCAGAGGAGAAAAGAGGCCAGGATGGCGGTAGTGAGCCGGAGTAGTTTGTTCCTTGCGTCTGGTCTGTCCGACGCGCAGATCTCGCAAGGCCTTGCTCTACTAGGTAAGCTGGTTGCTTTGGCTCATGCTTTGGCTCACTGCTTGGCGATTGATATGGGTATGGATGGTACTGCCCATGGCGTCCAGTATGGCCGGCGTTGTTCAGCGTAGACAGCAGGAGACTCGATTGCAACATGACGTGAAGTTCAAACGCCTGGACTTAGAGCACTGGTTTCAGGACGTTGCAGATCTGCGACTGCCGTAGCCGTGGCAATCTCGTCCCGTTCGTTTCATGGTCGCAAATGTCTCCGAGGTTGCTTTCCGGTTTCACTGGCTGCAACATTTGATGGTCACAGAGTTAAGCGGAGATAGGAAACAGGACACGATATCAGAGAGAGATTGCTAGCTGTTGTGCAGCGACTGGTGTGGTTGGGCCCGCGACACTCTGCACCCCGCAGGAGATGTTGAACTGGCGTTTCTGCGCGCACTCCCTCAGTACGGTCTTGCGATCGTGTAAGATATCTGCGGAGTGCCATGTACGTTCCCATTACACCCCTCGTACGCATTAGTACTGGAAACGAGCATTAGTGTCCGAGCGCCGAGAGCCGAGGCCTCGGGAGCCCGACCGGAGAGCAGACGCCGTGAGTTCGTAATGAGCAAACGCCGTGAAGCCAGCCACTGGAGTGATTACAATGTTACATCATGAAGCGGTGTCGCAGATGGAATAAGGGCCACCTACTATCTCGGATAAGGTTACTGACTGATTGCGGGGACGCGATTGCGGGACAGGCCGTAGATCGCGGCGCGTCTATCGCGCGGACACGGGTGGCCGGCGATTGGGTTCAAACAGGTACGTGCTTGCCCTGGTTGGTACGCCATGGACACGCTATTGGAAGGCCAATGATACTCGACATCTCTAGTTCAGTGTTCCATGAGCGATGTTACAAGAGGACGGCCAGAGCCAACGAAACGGCGCCGACCACGGCTAGCACTGGGCGAGACGCGCCAAGCTGCCCTGCTCCGTCGGCCTGAGACATCCTCCCCCCCACCTCGGTGACATTTGCGTGGCTGGAATTCCCGGATGGGTATGTCCTCTCTGATCCGATACCTCCGCCGCTGCTGGCTTCACCGCCTGTGCTGTCGGCGACGACCGATCCCCACGCGTTTGGCACGACGTTTGTGCGCCAGTTGTACTCGTCCTTGAGGCGGGCGAGGCCGACGCGCGGCGGGTCGTACCGGTACGCAGAGTAGACATTGCGGAGGAACGCGTCGCCGAGGATCCACTTGTTGCTAATAGGTCAGCGCGTGGTGGCTGTCACTGAATTACCCCCGGAGGTTGGGAGTCAGCCCGCCGTTGGCATACAGGTTGCTGTAGCACATTGCGTCTCGGCCTTGGCCAACGCTGCGCCAGATGAGGTCGCCCCAGTACACGGGCCACACGGTGCCGCCGATTGTGATCGAAAAGTTGAGCTGCTGGCACGGGAACGAGCCGGCGTCCACGTCGGCGCCGGGCAGCTGCGCGAAGATCTCCTCAAGCACCGAGTCGGGCATGTAGATGCCCGACGTGCCCGTGTCGAGGGCGCCGATGTGGTCCTCCAGCGGGATCTCGTACCCGCCTATCGTCACGCTGTCGAGCGGGACGTACCAGTCGTCCTTGACCTCGCTGGAGTAGTAGGTGAGCTCGCCGTCGATGGCGTCGGCTGCGAGCCCGCTGGCCGTCAGTCAATGCGTCATTGGAGCCAAGCGGAGATTGTGCCGCTTACGCCAGCTCGGCTAACAATCCTCACCGCCCAAGGATCACCCGTGCCTGATCACTCGGTCTCGGCGTCTTGAATTTCAGGAGCGAGCGAGTCGCTCACATTACTCATTACTCATTACTCACCCAAACGTCACTAGACTGCCGCCCGCGTCCTCCCCGGCCGGTGTGGACGGCCGGGAGAGATACACGCCGAAGAGAGGCTCCTCCCACTCCTTGGACCACGAGTTGACGGGCGACTTCCACCCGAGGCCGAGAATCGACGGCGCCGACGTCTCGTTCACCGTCCCGTCGATAAGGCCAAACTCGTGCTTCTCCGACCATGTGCCGAGCGACACAATGTCGTCGCCCCATGTCCCGTTGTATGACGAGCGGGCGAACAAAGCCGTCAGTGGGTCTCCGCCCTTAAAGGTCGAGGAGGCGGTGGCGTTGAAGGAGGTCGTGTTGTCGCATGTGCTGCAATCTGGAGACACCAGCAGCAGTCGCGACGAGCCAGTATCCACCTGCACATCGACTGGCTGCTGCGGCGTGCCGACGTGCAGTGTCAGGTAGTACCGGCTTCCCCGCGAGTCACTCCACGTCCTGGGTGTCAGCGCCAGATCGATCGCGATTGTCATGTGATCTCCGAGCACATCTGTGGCAGCACCCCCGCCGTCGTGATCTGCCCGCCCCACTCACTGGACATCCTGCACCGGTACTGCTCGTTTCAGCGGGACGTGGACCGGCTCGGCAGCGATGAGAGGCAGCAAAAGAAAGAGTAGGCGCAGCATGGTTGTGTCGAATGCGGTGAGAGGATCTGTCAGGTATTATATGTAGACGTCCTGTCGCCGTCGCTCGCGGACGGGGCGCGGCCTACACGTCAAGCATGCGTCATGCTGTTCACCTGTCGCTGTCGAGGCCGCCGTCTCCACTATCGCCGATGCCGATGACACTGATGCTGGCGCGCATGGCGGTGCTGGCGCTGATTGTGCCACGCGTGAGTCGGCTCGCTCCAGCTAATAAAGTGGCGCGACCGTCGTGTGCCATGATGTGGCTGGCACACGACATCCGGTGCGGTGCGCCAAGCACCCCCGCTCCATGCTTTTCTCCGCTCCATGCATTCCGCTGCGTGGTTCAAGTATCCTGCACGGCCGAAACGGAGTTAAGCATGCGCTGCGGTGGGCGGCCGAGCGCTTGGCTTGGTGGAGATGGTGCCACGGTCGCCGGCTGCCCGAGCAGACGCGTACAGTGACAGTGGCTGGGGTGGCTCCAACAATGCAAGATACGTACGTAGCAAGAACAGGGATTCCATTCCGTCCAGACAATCGGCTGGCGGAACGTTGGAAACGCGTGTGCACTAGGCTCGCCAGTGGCCAGATCTCCGGAATGCGTTCCGGCCACTTGGGTGCAACTCTGCACTTCGGGAACCTCCGTGGCTTCGATCAGCACCAGGCCGGGAGTATGCCTCGTACGACCATCACTGACCTACGCATCGCAACCTGCGGAAGACTCGTCCGGTTCTCAGCATCGGCGGGCTTGGCATCATTCATAAAATGCATGTACAACAACGTCCATTATAAGCATACGTCTATGCACCCCTATCCGCCTCGCTCTCTACCACTAGGATGCGTTTCAGGACGCCAAGAACGCTCCGGCATGCACGCGTCCACTGCTCGTCGGGGTTGCCCTGGGGCGCCTTGGGGTCTGGCTCGGCGGCGCCAAGACCCATGATGCTCATGCTGCCAAGTGACATGCCAGAGGTGATGCCGGGGAGGCGAATCGAGTGCCCGTTAATCTTGTCCTTGGAGATTCTGCTATCAGTAAAACGTATGCGAATCAAACTTACTCGATACCCGTCTCGCCCCATGACCGGTTCCTCTGCTTGCCGTAGTCGACCAGCTGCCGCAGACAGTCGAGCAGCGCGACAAGGCCCTGGCTGAACCGCCTGTTCTGCAGGATGCGCACGGGCGTCATGTCCGACGACGCGTACAGTTCGTACACGCCCTTGCCGACCTCTTCAATGCGCGAGTAAGATCCCAGGGGAACGATTTTGTACCTGCGAGTTAGGAGAGATTCTGCGCCGTAACTCACTGTTCAAACGTGCATTCGACCTTGGCCGCAAGCCGGTCGATGCAGAGCGCCACAAGGCCCCAGGCGGCATTGATTTCGTCCCAGTCGACTGTTGGCCGGCCGCCCAGACGCAGACCGTTGATCGTGCCCACTGTGATGCTGCTCTTGACTGCTGCGCCAGCCGGTGCTGCGGTCGCTCCGGGGTCCAGCAGCGGTGCGTGGCCGATCTGGAAGGCGTCATTGTAGACGTTTTTGCTCTCGAGGTGCTGCAGGAGATCAGACGAGAGGAGGAGCTGTGTCTTGGCGGATGACAGCGTTCGCGTGAGGTGCGTCAGCTGGCCGGCAAGCGCAGCATGCGATGACAGGAATCTGCGAGTTAGCGATGAGCTCTAGTGAGGCGTGTTTGAGCTCTGCGAAGGTATACTTACTCTTCTTCCTCGCGAGACACCGCCGCTTCCTCGGCCTCGACCCTCTCCTCGTCCTCCTTGACCTCATCGAGCTCGGCCTCGCGTTCCCGGAGCATATCGCGGAGCTTCTTCTCCTCTTCCTCTAGCTCGTCCCGCCGAGTCAACAGCGCATCCCACTCATTCGCGCCGCCGACGAGCGCCTCGTCACTCTCAGATTCTTCGACTGCACTGCTCCGTTTTCGCAATCCCCGCTCAAAGGCAATGTAAGAGTCGCGTTCACGCGTCAGTTCCTCAAGCTCGCGCTGGAGCTGTGCCTGGAAGAGGCCAGTGCATTCCACGCAGAGCGGGTGGTCGATCGCCGTCCGGCTGGAGAGAAGCCTGTCGAGCCGTGTTGCAAGAGCTCCCGCAGGTGCGGGCGTGGTGGGTGCGGGCGAGGAGGGGGTGGGCGGCTCCGTGGCTGCGCCCCGCCGGGAGGAAGTCGCTGGCGATGATGGGCGGGAGGTAGACGAGGCGGACTTGACGCTGCGGTGCGGCGAGGCGAGCTCGGGAAGAAACACGTACGACTCAGATACCGCGGGGTTCGCGGCTGCCCATGCGGCCGCTGCCGGCTGGCTGGCCGGCGGGAGCGCGGCGAGCTTGGCTCCCGGCTGGAGCGACGAGGGCGGCGGCGGCGCAGGCAGCTGCCCCGCCAGAAGGTTGTACTGGCTCTGCGAGAGCGCGGAGCAGCTCTGATCCCGCATCAGCGGCTGGTGACACCGCTGACAGCTCATAGAGTCGTCCATTGTGGATGCCGGTGATAATGATGAGGGCGACGGTGATGAGGTCGATGATGACGCCGAGCGCCGATGACGACGGATGTTGAGTGGCGATTTCGACTTCTCGATTAGCCCTCTCAGGCACGGGCGATTAGCGGGAGCAAATTCCATGTGGCCTCCACTGTGGTGTGTCGCTCGATGCAACATTGTTTTCGTGGTCGCGTCGAGCAATGTCTCCATCGACATCTCGCTTACTGGCTTTATACTATTCATCGCGTTCCGCAACCATCGCTCCGATGGCTATCCAGATTGATGCGCCCGGCGGTGTGAGCGCCACCGCGAGCTCCAGCGGGATATTTGAGCCGATAGCGACCCTCAACGCGCACTCGCGGTCCGTCACCGCGTTGAGGTTCACGCCGGATGGGAGCATGCTCTTGAGCGCCGGTATGTGATCCGTGCAGCTGTACAACTGAACAAGCTGACATACACTCCAGGCGCAGATGGATATGTGCACTTCTGGTGGGTATTGCTGGCCTGTGTTCGTTCAACAGCCATACTGACAGCGGCAGGGACGCGAAGAGCGGGGCACATCGGCGGGCACTGCGATGTCACCGAACAGGTAAGTCACGGGCTCGTGTCCAGGTGTTTCCCAGAGCCGGAGCTTACACACAGGAATCAACGACATGTCCCTCTCCCCCGACGGGCTGTACTTCTCCACGGCGTCTGACGACGGCACCGCGGTCGTCTTCGCGTTGGACTGGATCGTGCGCAGCATCGCGGTGCCGCCGACGCACGCCGCGGCTCCGGCGGCGAACCAGTCTGCTCTGCGCACACTGTCAGGCCACACGGCGCCCGTGCTCGCCGTGTCCTTCTGTCCGCGTGCAAACCTGCTCGCGACGGGGAGCTACGATGAGAGCGCCATCATCTGGGATCTGCGGCGGGGCAAGGCGCTGCGGACACTGCCCGCACACGCGGAGGCGATCTGGAGCGTAGGGTGGGATGCGGAAGGTGCCCTTGTCATTACTGGCAGTGCCGATGGGTTGATGTGAGTTGGCTGACGGGGGCGCGCTGACAGGCAGACGACTGTGGGACGTGAACACCGGACAATGTTTGAAGACGCTGGATAACGACTCCAACTCGCCTGTGTAAGCTGCCCAACCATATGCCAACTGCAGCTGACCTTCAGAACATCTGCGTCCTTCACTCCCTCGTCATTCTACATCATGTCAGCGACATTATCATCCACGATCCGGATCTACTCGCTCAACACGGGCAAGGTGCTCAAGACCCTGCGAGCGGGCGAGTACATCTCTGAGCGGTATCCCTGTCACGCGCTAGTCTTTGCAGGGCACGAGCGCGCAGCTGCCAATGGACACAGCGAGGAGGCTATGGCGGTGGACGGCGAGGGCGCCGACTCGCGTGCCGAGTCAGTGTCAGCTGCAGCGAAGACGACTCCCGCTTGGGTGATCACCGGCTCGGAGAATGGCAAGGCTGTCATTTGGGACCTGCAGGACCGCCGAGTCATCTGTGTCCTGGACGGCCACTCTTCTCCCGTCGTCGCGGTCGCTGTCAGTCCAGATGGGCGAACAGTCGCGACCGGATCCCTTGAGCCCGACCGCTCCGTGCGGCTCTGGCGCGCATAACCTCTCCTTATCACGACTGTCACGACTGTCACAACTGTCAACCCCGCCTCTATCATAGTCCACAGACCCTAGACCCATTGTAGTCATAGCATATTATTCATGCACTAGAGCCCGACCTTGCGGCCCTTTCCACGCACGCCCTTCCACACGTTGTCGACCCACTCGCGCTGCTCGCGGTCGACGACGACAAAGTCCGAGCGGCTCGTGGCCGCCTTGGGCGGGCTGGCGCCTGCGGTGCCCGCAGCCCCACGCGCGACCTTGGAGGGGGACGAGGTGGTGGTGTCGTCGTAGAACAGGCCGGTGGAGGACGACAGCCCGTTCTGGCTCAGATTCAGCGCGCGCGCAGTCGACGCCGACAGCGCGGGCGAGCCCGCCGGCCGCTCTGGCGTGCCGACCCCGCGCGTAGGAGTGGAGCGGTACAGCGACTGCGCGAGGGTCTGGCTCCGGATCGGCGTCGAGTGCGAGCCGCCCAGCGTCGACTTGGGGAGGACGGCGGTCGCCGCCTCGAGAGAGGTGCTGCCCTCGGGCGTGGCGGGGTATCCGCGGGTCTGAGATCAGTATGCGCGTGCGGATGAAGCCCTCTGCTCGGATGAAGCCCTCTGCTCGCACTCACAAGGGGAGACGACTTGAGGACCGGGACGAGCTTGAGCCCCCGCGGCGTCGGCGGGATCGCGACCTGCGGGTGCTGGAGCCAGTACGCCGCTTCTGCAACGTTGTACAGAAGCATGAGGGCAACGATGGTTTCTGCTGTCAGCGAGTGCGCGGAGGGATGCATCTAGTTGAGGCTGGACAGGAGTTGGCGGGGCTCGTGCTGGGCGAGGAGCGCTGTTGACGCCGAGCTGCCTCCACAACAAACACCATTATCCACCCGTCAAGGCCACTGTCGTCCAGACCACACTCACCAATCCACCACATCCAGTCCCAGCCCTTTCCATTCCTCGGCGCGCCGAGGACCGAGTCCACGACGCCGACAATGGCCGCCCGGAGAGCCAGGTACGGCGTGAAGAACGTCCGCGCAAAGGTGAGCAGTGCGAGGGCGCCGAGGTTGGACTTTAGACGCGATCGCGCGAGCTGCGCGGGGAGCGGGGAGAAGGGCATCGTGTCCGTGGGTGCCGTGTGCCGGGGTGTCGAGGGGAGGAGAGAGAGACGAGGTGTTGTCGTTTGTTGTTGATTGGAATGTTTGGAAAGACAGGAAAAATGAAATCAAGTTCGTCCTCGTTGTCTCGAGCCAAAATCAGGAACGGAGCGAAAGGGTCGGCGCTCATACTTGGAAGTGACGTCCTGGTCGATTGTCGACTACCTATCTCCGAATCCACCCTCTCCATCTCATCTCTTGTCCATTATCGCTTCATTGCAATCTACTCATACACACCCGGACACAGCGACAAGAGGGCCATGGACGGTGTCAACTCGGCGACGCCGCCGCACCTGATGCGCGCAATGCTGTCCCCGTCGCCACCGCGCGTGCCGCTGCCGCCGAGTGCGCCGACCAGCCGGCGCGGCTCGAGTGCGAGCGGCCGCGGACTGGCGGGCTCCCTCCTTGGCTTTCCGACATCTTTACCACCACCACTAGTGTCTGTATCGCCCCGCACCCTCCTCCGGCCGCGGTTAGAGCGCAGCACCATGCAGGCCGGCACGGCGTCGATGAGCGCCATGATGAACTCGATGATCGGGCCGACGGAGGATCCCTTCTGGGAGGGAGCGACCATCACCATCAACCAGCCCGTCGGCTCGCTGTCGATATCGCCAAACTCGCGCGACGTGTGTCTGGCGAGTAGGAAGGGGCTGTACATTCTCGACTTGAAGAACCTGGAGAACGCACCGCGATTCGTGCCCCAGGGAGGTACATGGCAGATCGCGGAGTGAGTAGCGATCTGATGTTGCCGCTGACGTTACAGTTGCCAGTGGTCTCCGCACGCGGTAACCGACAACCTCATCCTCTCTACCTCGAGTCAGAAGCTGCTGGTTTGGGACCTCGCAGCTCAGGTGCCGCTCTTCCGCTCCATCGATGCGCATGAGCGCGCGGTCACCGACATCAACTGGCATGCCCTCGACCCAAACCTCATGGCGACCATTGCGATGGATGCGGGTATCCGCGGCTGGGACCTGCGCACAGATATGAGTCGGCCATATATGCGCCTTTCGGCATGGGGCGCCGCGGGCACACAGGTCAAGTGGAACCGCAGGGCGGAGCATATCCTTGCGACGGCACACGGTAAGGAGGTGCTGCTTTGGGACGACCGGAAGGGCTCAATGCCCCTCGACGTGCTCAAGGCGCACGACGCCAAGATCTACGGCATTGATTGGGATCGGCGGGTCGCGGACCGGCTCGTGACGTGCTCGCTGGACAAGACGATCAAGCAGTGGCATATCCCTGCCATTGGCGCGCACGAGGACAAGCGCGACGCAGCAGAGTCGTTCACAACGCAGGTTATCTCTACAGACTATCCCATCTGGCGTGCACGAAACCTGCCGTTTGGATTCGGTATTCTGTCTCTTCCACAGCGCGGCGAGACGGCACTCGAGCTGTACTCGCTCAACGGGACGACCACTGAAACGCCCGACCTGGTGCAGCGCTTCGAGGGTTCGACAGACGTCGTCAAGGAGTTTGTGTGGCGTGTCCGTGGCGGTGAGGACTCTTCCTATGAGGACCGCGACTTTCAGCTCGTCACATGGAGCAAGGATCGGAAGCTCCGTGTGTGGCCTGTTCCGCGCGATGTCGTCGAGCGGGTCGGATACAAGCGAGGCGCCCCTATTTCTGTCCTTCTCTCCCGTAAGGGCGCTCGCAATATTACATTTACTGCGTCACCCTCGGCTGGCGGGGCGTGCACACGCATGCCGCTGCCGCTGGTCGATTTGCACACGCCGACACCGCCGAGCGGCATCGCCCGACAGCGGCTGCTGGCCAACTCGAGGCAGGCGGGCATGACGCGCGGCGGCAAGCGGAAAAACGAGATTGATCAGATCGAATGGCTGGCCAAGGTGGTCAAGACGGGCAAGGCGGGCAACTCGGACGCAAGCACCGGGCCGCCAAGCCGTGCACCGAGTGTGGCAGGCGACAGCGCAGAGAGGGTATCGCGTTCACGCTCAAGCACGCGCCTGTCCAGCGATGCCATCCGGCCACTCAGTCTCAACCGTGCGGCGAGCATGTCGCGGACTGGGTCGAACAACGACTCGACCTTTGGTGTCGGCACAGAACCGATGCTGCTCAAGGATGAGGCGCTACTGGTGCACAAGATGTTCCCAAAGAACAAGGTCCACTTTGAAAAGGTGCGTGCGCTTGTGAGCTGCACTAACGTCAGATCCTCTTGCACCAGGGCAAGCTCACCATGTCGCTCAACGGCCCATGGGCAAACGGCGACCGGTTTGCCTTCATTCGCATCCACTGGTCGTTCCCGCCAAACTACCCGTACGGCAACGAGATCCCAACGTTCGAGCTCGAGCGCAACGCGACAGTCTCGACGATCACGCGCCACCGCATGGTGTCGACTATCAAGGAGATCCGCGCCGCGAACAAGCAGTGTCTTGTGCAGGTGACAGAGTTTCTGCTTGGATACCACGAGCGAACCGGGCGCCGCATGCTGGACGAGGACGACATGTCGGATTCTGACTCGCCAGCACTGGAGCAGAATGTCCCCATGCTGGTGCGCACGACTGGTGCAGTGTTTGGTCCCAATGGCCAGCTGGCGTGCTTCTTCCCGAAACATACGGTGCTGCCGCGGGCGCGGACGTCCGTGTCGCGTTCCCCATCTGGCCGCCACGACACAGAGTACTCTCCGCTCGTCAAGGCCATTACCGCGCTGTCACGGCTGGAGAACCCGCACAAACCTGCAACGATGATAAAGTACCGCCGGCACGTGCGGCGTCTCAAAGCCATGCTTGGTCCGGTACAGGCGCGGTCGACACTGACGCTGCACAATGTGTCGCACCTCCTGTCGGAGCCGGACGCGACGCTCGCGGCGCAATACTCTACTACCAGCGTCGACGCCAACCTGCTGTATGCTCTCGAGGCGAAGCGTCTCGACCACGCCGAGGTATGGGCATCGCTGCGCGCTATCCTCGCCGACCCGCCACCACCATACTCTGACCACCCACCACTGCACCGCGAGATCAGCGACCGCCGCGAGCGCTTCCGCTGGGAGCGGGACATGGAGCGCAAGCGAAGTGTGCTGGACGAGATGTTCGAGCGTCTCATGGAAGCCGGCGACATCCAGCTTCTGGCGCTCGTGGCGTGCATTCTGCTCGAGTATGAACGCTGTGCGCCGCCGCCACCCGAGCCGATATCGGTCGTCGAGCACTCGCCGCGCCAGGACTACTTTGTCCTTCCGCCCATGACTGGCACGGCGCTGAATGCGACACCGCTGACCGTTACGCGGCGGCATTCGAGCCAGACTACTCCGACGACCCCGCCGGTGCTCGGCACCAGCGGCCCGAGCAGTTTCAGGACCTCGGGGTGGTCGCAGATCCTGATGAATCCTTCGTCCATCTCGCTTCGCGGCATGGCGCTCACGCCGCGTGACCGGACGAGCTTCGACATGTCGCCCCGCACGCCAAAGGACGACTATGAGGACACGCCGCGGGGGTCGGGCGTGAGCATTCCAAGCAAGGACGCCAACAGCCCATGGCTGGCGACTAGTGTCCCCAAGACGCCGGTAGGCATCTCGCCCCGGAGGCCGGAACGCCGTGAATCGGCCCAGCGGCAGGGACGCGACACGCGTGTGCGCCCGCTTAGCGGTAACTCGCCCAACGGAGGGAGCGGCGCTGGCAGCGGGAGCGGAAGCGGGTTTGTGGGCATCACCACGGCGCCTGGACTGCCCCGCGAGCGGTCGGGGAGCAGTGAGGGCTACGGCGCGAGCGGGTGGAGTGCCATCTCAGGGCGCGCCTCAAAGGTGTCGTTTGGCTCGTCGTCCCCGCTGCGACGGGCGTTCTCGCGTCCTGGCGGCCCCGTGCCAGCACCACTACCCAACCTCCCCGAGCGCCGCAGACGGCCGCAGACATGCTCCGTGCGCATCGACATTCTGACCGAGGTCGACGCGCCCCCGCCCTCGCTGCTGCGGCAGGAACTCATGCCGCTCGCCGAGGTGTGGAAGCTCGCCTACGCCGACTTTCTGTTCCGTGCCGGGCTGGTCGGCCGCCGCGCCGCGCTGCTGCAGTACGCCTTCTGGACCGTGGACCCCGGCACGGCGAACCGCGCGCCGGACGCGGTCTGGGGCGACGTTGGTGGCGGCACGCTTGGCGACCAGACGCTCGTGCTCGCAAGCGTGTGCCCGCAGTGCAATGGCGCAGTGACGCTGCCGGGGCAGACAAAGTGCGACAACTGTAGTGCCGCGGCCGTCAAGCCCTCGTGCTCCGTCTGCCGTCTCCCAATCAAGGGTAAGCATCCCCCAACGTACCCCACTGACGCCAGGCCTTGCGACAACATGCACAATCTGCACACACACGTCGCACGTGCGCTGCCTCCGCGTCGCGCTCGACGAGACGGGCCACTGCCCCGCATGCAACTGCCTGTGCGCGCACAACCACGGCCTGAGCGGCGGCTTTGCCACCGCGCAGCGGGACCAGCCCACGGGTGCCGAGAAGACATATGGGTTCTCGCCCGAGCAATCGGCCCTCGGCCTTGGGTTTGACGAGGCAGCACCGGCCGGGTTCGGGTTCACGTCGTCCATGAGCTCGGCGATGAATGCGCTCAGCAGCCTGAGTGCCGGCGCGCTCCTGCGCGGATCCCCGTCGCCGACGGGGCTGGCGTTCGACGGGCCGCACCACGGCACATCGCCCGAAAACCGCCTCTCTGGCCCGCCCAGCACGCTCAGCGTCAGTACCACCGGCACGGGGGCGAGTCCGAACGACGAAGAGGAGCCCGAGCCCGAGAACCGCGGGCCCGCGCCGCGCGAGGGACTGCTGGCGCGCAGTCGGCTGCGCGCGTTGGGCACAGAGGGCATTCTCGGGTGGTAGTGTTGTAGTCATAAAGTAATGATGTACTTGTCATGCTCTCGTGTGGTATGCTTTTGCCCCTCTGCCTCTCGATACCACTATACATGGACAATATGATGCACACCCCACATGCACTACGATGACCACCCTCTGAATAGACTGGAGAAAAGTGTCGTCTTCGTCCTTGTCTTGCGCCGATCGTTTCCTTTCACCGCGCCGGCCCTTATGAACTCGCTGCTACCCCACTCTCCCCACTACGCTCGCTCCCCAGTCACTCCTCGACGTCCATCATGTCGCCGTCGTCGTCGCCCTCGTCGGGCATGGCGAACATGGACAAGCTCGAGCCCGAGTCGTTGCCATCGTTGCCGTCGTCGTCATGGTCGTCATTGCCGTCCGACGACGCGACGGGCATACTTGACAGTGCGCGGCTCGGACCCGGGCTCGCCGCGCTCGGGCCCGCCGCAATCGACGAAACAGAAGCCAGGAGGCGCTGATTGGTCTGCGAGCGCGTTTCGCGCACCCCGAGAGCGTCGAGGGTCTTCTGATGGCGCAGCTCCCTCCGCGCCAGTTGCTCCCGTTGGAACTGCCACGGCTCCCCATCGTACTGGGCCGGCCTGTCCCGCCGGTCTGACCGTGTAGGGCTGCTGTCGGGCGCGCCGGTGGGTGTGCGCCACCGCTCGGGCGTCTTGGAATCATGCGTGTGGTCGGCGTCAGCGTCGGCGTGGTCGTCGGCATCAATCTCGTCGTTCTGGTACGTCTGCGGCTCGTGCGGGTTGTGCCGCTCCCATGGCTTGCGTTTGAACGAGTCGAGGCGGTCGTCGTCTACGCCGTACGAGTCGCGCACGGCGCCAAAGTCGAACACGTCAAAGACGGTGCTGCCGCTGCGGTTCGAGGCCGCCACAAGGAGATTGTCCTTGAAGGCCACCTGCCACACAGAGTTGATGCCGCTGATGAGGTCGCGGACGGGCTTGCCGGTCCGGATATCCCACAACTTGAGCGCGCCATCGCTGCCGCTCACCACCTTGTGCTCGTCGTGCTGGAAACATGTGATTGCGGCCGCGTGGCCGGTCAGGGCGTGCTTGAGCTCGCACGTCTCGGCGTCCCACACGCCCACTGACGCATCCGCCGCGGCCGACACAATATGGTTTGTCGACCAGCCCAGAAGGCCGACGAGCGACGTGTGGCCAGACAGCGTGTGGAGGCATGTACCGCTCTCGAGGTCCCAAACCCGCACCGTGTTGTCCATCGCGCCCGACGCACACCGGTTGCGCACCGGGTCAAACGCGATCGAGTATACTGAATGTCAGCTTATAGTCATGCAAGTTGCTTACCTTTGTGCTCGTGTCCGTGGAGAACATGTATACACGTCCCCTTGACAATGTCCCAGACGCGGACGGTCTTGTCGTACGAGCCGGAAACGCAGATACGGCCATGGACAGCCAGGGCGCGGACAGCCTCCGAATGGCCTTCGAGGTGCTGGAGGTGATACGGATTGTCGTCTGGCGGTGTGAGGTGGTCGCTGCCCGGGATAATGTTCGACTCGCCCTTCTTGGGCATGCGCCACACGCGAAGCGAGGCGTCACGCGAGCCGGTGACAATAAGAGGATAAGCCGGCTGGTACTCGCCCGTGGCCGGGTCAAATACCGGCTCGACAATCTGCAGACAGCGGACTGTAGACGTGTGGCCAGTAAAGATGTGTGTAGGCTTCAGAGTGTCCATGTCCCAAATGCGCACCGTGCGGTCGGTCGAGCCGCTGACGAGCGTGTCGCCCGCGTACTGCAGCGCCCAGACGCCGCCCTCGTGACCGTCGAGACGCTTGCGCAGCTGTCCCGTCTTGGTGTTGTAGATATTGATCGAGTGGTCGTCCGAGGCAGACACAATCTTGTCCTCGTCAAACTGTAAACACGTAATGACCGACACGCCGTGGCCCGGAAAGGTCGTGTGCTTGGGCTTGCGTTCGAGCCAGTTGCGGCTCGACGTGTAGCGGCGGCGGAAAATGTGCTTGACGGCTGATGGGCGGTCGTCTGGGTCCTGGACGGGCCGGGGCTCCGTCACAGACGGCTCGAGACCGGGCTCGATCGACATGTCCTCCTCCTCCACTGGGGTTCCAGCCCTGTTCTTTTTGCGCCCACGCTTCTGGCGGCGCTGCTGCCAGTCGAGAATCTCCCAGCGACTCTTGATGCTCTTCTCCTCTGCCTCCTCTACGCCATGCCCGATTGTGAAACCACTCTCGACCATGCGCGCGCGCCACACGGACCGTTCGCTGTCGATCATCCGGCGCCACCGCTTGCTCACGCGCATACCAGCCGCAAGGCTCTTCAGGTCGCACTTTGTGAGAATCTGCAGGGCGACCTCATGCGGGAGAAGGTCGATGAAGTCGCGGCGTAGGGCGGTGGACGCAAACGCTGTTATACGCTGGATGGTAGGCATGCGGGAGCGGCGGAGCATGTGCATGAGCGCATGCTGCTGGATCTTGTCCGGAAGCTTGTCAAACTGCTCCACCATGGACGCGAGGGACATGAGCGTGACGGCCTCGAGCCCTCCGCCAATGGAAGGATGCTCCGAGGCGACGATAGACGTTTCCTCATTTGTAAAGCGGGGGCTACCAGACGACGCCGAAACGACCTCAAAGTCGTCGGGCGACAGCATCTCGCCTCCGCGCGCCCGTTTCCGGGGCGGCGAGCGGCCACGAGGAAGGTCCAGCCCGGGTGCGGCCTGATCTCCATCCATCGGCGCCTCCTTGGCTCCCGTCGATGTTGACGTCCGGCTCCACTCGTGTGGGCGCTTACGGTGGAGCGGCTGGGCGGTGTCCTCTTGCGGATCTTTACCCTTGCCCTTGCCCTTGTTTGTCTTGGGCTCGGCCAGGAAGCTGTCGATCGTCACCGGCCGGCAATCTTCACCGAGGACTGGCAGCTCGCGGGTCCACCCTGGGCCACACGTCTGGCCGGGAATACCCTTTGACAAGTCGAGGCCTTCCTCCTGAACGTAGACGTGCCGTCCGTCCATCTCAAAGGTGAAGAAGCGCATGTCGTCCGGCGTCGGCTCCTGCGCGAGCGGGTAGCCCTCCGACGAGAGATGCGTGGGGAGCGGCAGGTGCGTGGGCGCCGGAATGCGCGGAAGCGCAATCGGCGCAAACGAAGTAGTCGTCCGCTTCACCCGCGTGACACTGCAGTGTCAGGAAAGAACGAGTGTGAGGGTATCGCGAGTGAAACAGGCGATGAAAACTTACACTTCTTCGACGACGGCGCTCTCAAAGCGCAGCATGGGGCCCTGCGGCGTCATGACAACGCCGCTCGGGGCACTCGAGGGGCCTGCGACTGTCGTCGGCGCGTCGTCCGACGTGGCCGATAGCGGAGACCGGCGCGACATGTTGTGACGGGTGGAGTCGCCGCCCGCGGATATGACTAGTCACTAGACGACTGAATGTCAGTACGGAGTGGAAGAGGTGGCGAGGGGCGTCAAAGAGGGGTGACGGGCGATGGGAAGAAGGTGCGATATGTATGTGTGTGTGTGGTGCGTATGCGACGAAACGACAAACACCAATGTGTGAATGACGACGAAGCGGATGCAACGAGTAACAACCGCGATAGAGACGGCGTCACAAACAAGCGCCAGTGATGCTCGAGGCAATGCAAGACAAACCAAAGAACGAGCAGCTCCAGCGTCCACGGCCCTACCGCCGGACAAGCACCGCACGGCTGTGGAGAACGAAGGGTCAAAGTGGAGGCAGGGCGGCGCGCAGCGCGTGGTGCAGCAAAACGCGCAGCTGGGGAGGCGCACGCGGGAGTGGAGCAACAAGATATGCAAGTGAGAGGTGATCCTAGCCGTGCAGCCCAGCAAAGGTAGTGACAAGGATCACAGACGAAAACGAGGAGACAAATACGCACGGGGACTTGTTGAGACGCGTCGCGATAACGGAGCGCGGAGCGCAGGCGCGAAATCGGGGTCGCGGGTCGCGGGGCGGGGACAAGAAGTGAGCGGCTCTTCAAGATATCGTGCGTGCGTGTCGTGCTCGTCCACGTGCTCGACGCTGAATGTTGAATGAAGGGAGAGAATGGAGAAAGAGATGGTATGAATGGAGAGTGGAAACGACCTCGTTTGGATTGGATTGGAGTGTTGATGTCACTTTATCCTGGCTCCTGGCTGCGGTGGCCGCTGCTCACACGCGATTATGGCTGGGGTCGATTTTTCGCACCACACCATCGGCTGTTACAATGCGTGGCTTTCGACTGCGACACTGTTGTCTCTACAATGTATGAAGTTTAGAACAATGGGAGAGACAGTGCTCAGAACAATCAATGTTTGGCGTGCTGATAATCTTGAGGGTGGCGAGCGGAATGAATGACAAAGAGGAGGGTGGTCTCAAAATCACACGACCGTGGCACATGTCCTTGGTTCTTGTTTGCGTCGTCTCTGTGTCGCCCTCGTCCGCATCTGATTCTGCCTGTCTGTTCTGCTTACTTGATATCATTTTCATCATGTACTATGGTACTGCATCACTACGTGAATGTCCTCATCGTCTCGTTGATCCTAATCCAGGACTCGTCGCTCACGCCGACGACTCTTGTGCCACGCGTGTACGAGCGTCGAGTATGAAGGCACATGTCTTAGGCCTTGGTCTTGTTCTTGGGCTTGCCCTTTCCGACCGCGCCGCTCGCGCGCCACGCGCCGAGCACGGCCTCGACAACGTCCTTGACGCCGTCGTTCTGGCGAACGGACGTGAAGAGAGTCGGGCCCGACTCGCGCATAATGGCGGCGTCGCGGCGCATAACGTCGAGGGACGCGCCGACGTGCGGTGCGAGGTCGGTCTGTTGTCAGCAGGAGCCGGAGAAGATGGCGGTATGGCTCGGAGATATGACAGCACAGATGTGCCTACTCTGCCTCGCATTCCGCGCTGACTCACCTTGTTGATAATGAACAGGTCCGACTGCGAGATACCGGGTCCGCCCTTGCGCGGCACCTTGTCACCGCCGGCAACGTCGATCTGCATGTTAGTTATCGGCCACTCTATTCCTGGCTCCAACTCACGACATAGATAATGTAGTCGGCAAGCTCGCGCGAGTAATTGGCAGCAAGGTTGTCGCCACCGCTCTCAACGAAGAGCAGCTCGCACTCGTACTCGGCCTGGAGCTTTTCGAGCGCGTGCATGTTGGCCGAGATGTCCTCACGGATCGCTGCGTGCGGGCATCCGCCTGCTGTCAGAGAACTCCGAACAGTAAAGCTTACCAGTCTCGATGGCGCGAATACGGCCCTTCTCGAGCGCCTCGTTGCGGATGAGGAACTCCTGGTCCTCCTGTTGGTGTGAGCATACAATAACACGTGCAGCCTGGGAACAGCAGGTGTCCTTCTTGCGGAGCACTGTCCAGCGATAGTACTCACCCTCGTGAAAATGTCGTTGGTCACAGCAGCTGCCTGTCAGCTCCCACACTCCAGGATACGTCAGGATACGCACCAATGTTGTAGTCGTCACGGAGGGCACGGCAGAGCGCGAGCAGGAGCGCAGTCTTGCCGGATCCGACGGGGCTGGGGGTCAGCACCGAGCCACTAGCTATTTGGATGAACGTACCCGCCAATGCCGACGGTGAACCCGCGCTCCTTCCAGTCGCGGCCCGAGTAGTCGGGCAGCTCGCGCTCGTTGTACTTGCCTGCACGTCAGTGATGCTCTTGTGCGACTGTGAGCCCTCAACGCCAGGCTCGCGGTTCTAGGGAGTGGTGGAGCCTTCGGATATCCACTTTCCGCCAGCCCCCGAGCGCCACCAACACCCAACTCACCGGCATGCTCCATGATCTCGTGCGTGTGGCCGTGCTCGTTGGCGTCGTGCGAGTGCGAGTGGCCGTTGCCGTTGTCGTGGCTGTGGTCGTGGGCGTGTTCGGCGCCAAAGCCGTTGGTGAAGTTGCAGACGGGGGTGGGGTTGGCCATTGTGATGTGTGTGGATATGGTGTGTGTGGTATGACAGTGAGGATATGAGAGAGAGAGTGAGAGAGTGAGAGAAAGAGAGATGGGGATGAGAGAGATGGGATGAATGTGAAGAGACTAAAGAGGACGCGGGTGGAGAATAGAAAGAACGAGAAAGAGAGGAGAGAGAGGATCGAGAGGAGACGCACGCCGCGCGCTAGAGCAAGAGCAACGCAAGCAAATGCTGTTAGCAACATTGATGCATTCGGTAAATAACCACCCACCCAAGATGCAACTGTTGCCTGACGTCGTCGCTGATAACGGGATAATCACCCAATAAGGTGCACCACATGCCCCGGTTTAGTCGTCATGAACCCTGGCTCGGTCTTGTCTTGCATCCTGTGGCTTGTCTCTCTCTCCACTCGATCTGCTCGTCGCACATGCATGCACCGGCCTTGTTCGCTTCCAAAGCAGCATCCGGAACCTGCACAATTGGGGGTGAGGGGATGCATATACTAGGACACGGGGGATTATAGACATCCAGCCACCATCATCATCGTCGCGTCGTCGGCGTCGTCAAAAGCAGTCTATAGCGGGGCTTAAACGGTCTCGACACCCTCGTACTCGCTGCAGGGTTAGCTCTCGATCTGGATTTGAATCCTCCTATCGGCAGGACCCTGGTACTCACGACTCGACGCCAGGCTCGAGCAGGCCGGCGTGCGCACCAATCACGCAGCCCGCCGAGCCAATGAGCCAGAACACGGTCGACAGCGGGGCCGCCATCCAGAGGAGGGGAATGCCTGGGTGTCAGCCGACCAACTGCAGGAGGTAGAATCTAGCGCTACTCACCAATAACAAACAGACCAGTGTACAGGTTCTGGGGCGTGATGATCTTGCCACCAATCTCAATCGGCTCGGGGACTGGTCGGTTAGCGAGGTCATCACCGACGCGATGGCCGAAGAAATCAAAAGCAGTAATCCTGCCATCCGGCGCTGTCGCATATAGATCCAGCTCTGCTTCCTTCCAGCTGCACTTACCAAAACGGCTAATGGCGAGGAATCCACCGATGAGGAACGCGCAGGCGAAGATGAGCAGCAGGTTGTTGAGGAGCGAGTAGACGGCGAGGAGCGCCGCGACAATGGCGTAGTTTGCGGAGAAGTAGCGGCTGCGCGTTAGGATCTTGTCTCTTTCGTCATAAGAGAGCACGACTGGTGATAAGGAGGGACATGGGCTGGATGAGACATGGTGACTGCCTGATCGAGCGCGTCCATGGATACCGCGCTGCAAATACAGGCACACGTTATTCTCCGCAGCAGTCGCGCACAGTTATACACTCGAGGCTTGCGCTGACGCGGCGAATCCTCGGACTCTGCCGCGGACTATGCTTTCGGGTCGGAGGCAGAGGACAGCATACGGCAGCACATGGTTGGTGCCACCGTTACCGAGTCGTAGTGTTACTGCATCCGCTCGGGGGCAATTGCGCGTGGGGGCTTGCTGGAGTCGTCCTCCGTCTCAGCGCATCCGCAGCTGGTGTGCGCCCACAGTCTGACGCGCCAGCCCCATCGCCTTCACCGGGACTCCCCTCCGAGCCCAGAGCCCGAGTCCCAGTACCAGCCCAGCCCCCGCGCCGTCCGCAACCCTCCACACTTCCCCCCAGCACCTTCACGCTTACGCACATGTTGTACCCGGCGCGCTTCATGTACTCGCTCATGTCGCTCGGGCGGGAGACGCGCTGCCAGTCGAAGAACTCGCCGAGGGGGCGGAGGGCCGCGAGACGCGTGCTCTTGAGCGACTGCATGTGCTGCTGCGCCGTGGAGAGGTATCCGACCATGTCCATCGTGGGTGATGTCGTGTGGGGTTAAGAGGTCAAGAAGGGGGAATAAGTTGAGAGATAAAGAGTAATTCCAGGAAACAATGTTGATGTCGAGAGTGATGCGCTGTCAGTTGTCTCGAGCTGGGGTGGAATTTAAACTTTGTCAACAAAAAAAACGCAGTAGAGACGCTAGGAGGCTGTGCCTATTCAATCTTCAATCGCAGCACGATGCATTGCTCGACATCGCCTTTTCTAGGGGCAGCGCAGGGGCGATAACGCGTCGTCTGTCCAGCCGTCGCCGCGCGGCCTCGCCACGGTGCATGCATGCCCGGAGTGCTGTGCATCATCAACATTATCTCGGAGCAGTCCCAGAAACACGTCCATTCCATACTTATGGCAGCAACAGGGAAAAGACGTGGAGGTGTCGGACTTTCACGCCACCGGAATCGCGTGTCTCTAGCGTGTATACTTCGTGCGTCTAGCGTGGCACAATGCTGGGAGCTTCTCGGTTGAGCGGGAGCAATTCTGGCTCCGGGGCATAGACCGGCCTTGACTGAGCGGCAACGGAGACGACATCTGACAAAGACTGGCGCGTTGGATAGACTCGGACTCGTTCGTCGACATTACACTGCTGCTCATCACCCACGACGACTCTTCCGTTCACTCCTTTCGTCTCCTTCCGCCTCCTTCGACCCTCCATTCATTTCCCACCTCTTGCATCCTCTCATTCCAACATGCCGACATCCCCCGTCGAGCCGCCACCCACCCCCGCTCCCGCCGCCACCCGCACCCTCCGCACGGGTTTCTCAGTGCACACCGCACCCGACGTGAGCAGCGAGCTGCTGCGCGCCTACCGCCCCCCGCCGGGACCGGTGCCGCACACGCTCCCGAGCGCGGGGAGTGTGTTCGACGGCGTGCGCGCGCTCGCGGCATTGGGCCAGCCCGCGCTGGCGCATGCACGCGACTCTTCCGACCCCTCCACTTCGAGCTCGGCCTCCAGCTCGGGCTCTGGCTCCGGCTCGGGGTCCTCTTCCACACCTCCCGGCCGGTCCAAACCGACCCCGCAGGCACCGCACGCCCAGGCGCTGCAGGACGACCCCGAGGAGCCGCAGAGCACGGCCGAGATCTCCGCCACGGCGCAGGCGCTGTGGAGCCACTCGAAGATCGGGGTGCCGGCTGCGCGCGGCGCGGCGCCGCAGCCCGTGCCCGAGAGGTGCTTCACGTGGTGCTCGCAGCGCAACGACCGGCTCGCGACGTGCCGCATGATGTGTTTCCGCCGCCGGGCGCCGGTGCCCACGCGGGCCGAGGTGCTGGCGCGTCTCAGTCCGAAGCCTGCCGCCGCCGCCGCCGCCGCCGCGGCGCCCGAGCCGAAACCCCCCAAGCCCGCCAGCCTGCTGGAGGGCCTCCGCGCGCGCATGCTCCCCTACTCGCTCGTATTCATCAAGGGCACGCCCGAGGGCGTCGTGGGCCGATACATGGAGGAACTCGAGAGCGACGACGGGCAGTACGACTTTGGCCCGCTGTCGCGGCACGCGCCGGACACGATGCGCGCCAAGTCGACCGGGGGCGTCGAGTGGTTTGACTGGGGAGATTCTGGGTGAGTATAGTGTACTGCAGACTGCGCTGGCCGTCACGGCTTGGCCACTCAGTGTCCCTTGTGATCATCCAGTGATAAGTTCCTTGCTGACGGCAGCTACCTCCTCCACGTCCCTTTCACCTCGCTCTTTGCGCCGCTCCTCGACGCGCCGGCCAACATGGAGCGCGTGTTCGGGCCCTCGCGCCGCCTGCTGGAAAACTACGCGCGCACATTCACCGACGGCACGCAGGTGCGCGGCCTGGCGCGCCTCGGCGAGGAGATGCGCAGCGGGTCCGCCTTCGACATGGGCGAGCGCCTCGTGCGCCACTGCTACGCCAAATCCCTCGAGTCGCTCCAGCGCGAGCGCGAGCGCGAGCACGCCGCGCGCGAGGAGAAGGCCGACGACGTCCAGGACCAGGTCAGCCAGGTGCAGGTCAAGTCGGTCGTCAAGGAGAAGGAGGGCAAGGGCGAGTAGGACGGAGTAGAGAGTGCATGAGTCGCCACCGCGCAGCCAACAACAAATCAGTACAACACCACACAACAGTTCCCAGGTCATCACAGCACCACCCTTGTACCCTTGCATTCCCGCTGTAGATGTAGACCCGTAGATAGCGCATGGAGCCATTGAGCATGATTTAGTGGCATGGCCGTGTCAGTTTTCCTCCCGCCACCAGGCCATGCCACTAAATCAAGACATGGTGGAGCAAAGGTACCTACTGTCTCGCAGCGATCGGGTCTCTACGCAACGGATATGCCCGACTTCGGAGACGACGCAATCCACACAGGTAGTAACCGTCAACTGCCTCCGAGCAATATATACTATGCTCGCTCCGCTCCGCTCGCTGCTACTGTTCGCTGCTAACAAGGCACGATATCATCGCGTGCATCGCACGCCGGACACTATGGTAGACGTGGCATGGGCATGGGCAGTGGGGGTAGTGGTGGTGATGTGCGGGGTGCATGGTTCTGGGAATCGAGATTGTGGCCGGGGGAGGGCTCGAGTGGATGGGGATGCAGGGTGGTTTTGTGGGGGTAGGTTCTGGTTTGGGGGGTAAGAACCTCGAGCGCAAGAAGAAGAGAACGAGAAGAGAAAAGAGGAGAACAAAAAAGAATAAAAAGCAGACGCTGCAGGGGGCATCGAGGGACCGAGATCCGATGCGAGGTATGGGGTTTTCGAGTTATGATGACGGAATATACTGTTCGAGATTGCGAGATGACATGCGACAGGTGGCTTACGAGTGCGACACTTGGACATTGGAGAGGCCTGAAGTTAGAGTATTTTCTGGAGCGTTTACTCACCCTGCGTCACGCCCTCAACCGACGAGGGGTAGCGCCCCTGCTGGCCGGCCTGGGGGAAGAATGTCCCGGTGGCGGTGTTGGGCGGGGCGTTGTTGTTGCCAGCGGCGGAGGTCGACGAGTTTGTCGTCGGCGACGTCGGCATCGGCCCAAAGCTGCTCGCAGTCGGGCCGCCGAGGGCACGGGCAAAGTTCAGCTGGGTGATGTCTAAGCTCTGCGTGCGGGCACCCACGGCGCGCGACGGGTGTGCGTGCGAGTGCGAGAGCGCGTGCGAGTGGCCGGGAACGTGGCCGGTAGAGTGGTGCACCGCTGCGGACGACGAGCGAACCTTCTCTTCCAGCGTCGAGTCGGAGCCGCGCTTCGAGACGTCGCTAGGGGGCTGCGTCGACTGGGGCGAGGCAACGACGCCGCCAGGCTGCCAGTAGTCGGGGACGCTAAAGTTGAGCGGCGGGAAAGTCAGTGGCGGCTCGTACGCGTTGGACGACGCGGGGCCCGAGCCGTCAAAGAGCGCCTTGACGTTGGTGGGAGGGCGGACAGGGCGCGTCGGCGCACGCTCGCCACCCTCGGCCTTGGTCGACGTCGACAGCAGCTTGGAGTCAAAGTGCGAGAACGCATCGGCAAACGAGTCGACACGCTTCTGGGCATTCGAGGGGTAGACCTGAATGTTGTGCTCGCCGAGGAACTCGACCAGCGAGTCATGGACAGTGGACAAAAAGTCAATGCTGCTCCGCTGGCAGCGGAACTTGAAAATGGCCTCATCGCCCTGGCCAAACCTCGGCGACGGCGAAATGGCAATCTGGTGGTCACGCTTCATCCGCTCAGTGAAGAGCACAAACTCGGTAGACGACACCAGACGCGTCAGGTCCGGGTTGGGAGGAACGTGTAAGTCGGCCTCGAACGGAACGTGGTCGAGCAGCATGGCGACAGCAATGTGGACCTGGCTCTCGGGGCCAAAGATGGTGACCGAGTCCGAGGCAGACTCCTTGTTCGGGAACCGCACGGTACAGTTGGTCTTGCGCTCAATGTCGTGGATAAAGATGCTCTTCTCGCCAAGGAGCGTACGGTGGTACCGGCGGGGAATGCTGACAGAGTCGATAGTGTAATCCTTGTCCTTGGGCGAGACAAGCTCCATGACGGCGGTCTTGAGCGACTCGAGCGCAATGGCGTTCTTGGCGGGCGTACGGGCAACGACATTGTCCTCGTTGTCGAGGTATCCACCCAGCTGGGCAAACTCCTCGGCATTGGAAAACTTGACGTAGACTCCGTACATCTTCATGATGCGCTGAATGTTCTTGCCGCCGACACCAATGATGCGCTTGTGGTATCCCTCGGGGACGTGGAACGATACCTCGGCGGGAAGCTCCTCCTGGAGCATGGTGAGGCCCTGGAGAGCCGCCATGTCCTGTCCGGAAATGTCCATCAAAAAGTTGTAGTCGTTGAACGTCTCAAACTTGATGCGGACGTTGCACACCTTCATGATCTTGTTGATCTTGCCATTCTTCTTGCCGGAGATGAACTCGCGGTGCTCGTTGGCCAGCTCAATCTGGAAGCGGATCTCGTGGTGGAACGACTTGATGACGTCGAGCTCGAGGACCTTGACGACGGCGTCGCGCACCTCCTTCTCGAGGCCGTGCATCTCAAAGCAGTTGGACTTGAAGACGACCTCGGCGCCGGTAGCGTGCGCGATACGCTTTAATACTGGCTGCATCTGCGGGGGGTTGAGTGTCGTCTGGGGCATGAGCACGTCAAACGAGACGGGCAGGAGCCAGAAGCTCGCAACGTAGAACTGGCAAGCCAGCGCCATGACGCTCCGAATGGTACGCTCAATGTTGACGCGGTGGTCGCCAAACACTGTAATCAAGCTCGCCTGCGATCCGACGCTGGGCACCTGAATGTACGTTCCGTTGTCGCACATAATGTTGCGAATGTCGTCAATGCGCTCAGTGAGGAGCCAGTCCAACTTGCGAGGGAGAATGGCCGTGTCGCGCGAGATGACAAGCTTGCTCTTCTGCACGGCAACAGTAAGAAGCATGTCGCGTGCGCGCTGGACTCCAAAGAACTCGCCAGTGATCCAAATCTGGTTGGCCTTGCCGAGCATGCCTTGCTCGCCAGAGTGGACGGACAGGCCGGGGTGGGGACCCTGGCCAAACTGGCCCATGCCCATGTCACCGGGACCCAGAGGCATGCTGCCCATCGGCGCCGTGCCCATGCTCACGTGCATGTGGCTCTGGCCAAAGCCCATCGGCGACATACCCATCATGGGCTGACCCATGTTCTGACCGTGCGCCATGGGAGATCCCATTCCACGAGCGCCAAAGCCGCCGGGGCCGTGCCCATTGGCCATTTGGCTCATGCCCGACATTCCCGTTGGCGTCATCTGCATCGGGGCCTGCCCGTGCGGAGGAGGACCGTGGGGAGCGGGATGGCCGTGGCCGTGAGCGTGAGGAGCGCCGTGGGGAGGAGCGCCAGGCAGCGACCACTGCTGGACACCAGGACCAGTGTAGGGCATGCCTCGCGAGGTCTGCGGGTTGATGTGGAGGGGCTGGGGCGAGTAGGGGTAGTGGACGTGCTGCTGGGGGTTGTATACAGGCTGGGAAGTCGAGCGATGCTGGTGCTGGTGCTGGTGGGGAGGGGGAGGAACAGCCGGCATGCCCATGCCCATACCGCCAGTGTATGCCATGCCAGTCATCTGAGGCGACATGCCGGCGCCGTAACCAACGTTTACTCGGCTGTAACCCACGCCCTGCTGGGAGCCGGGTTGCGGCGGGTTGAGAACGCCAACAAGCGGGGTCGGGAAGTAAATGTTGGTAGCAGTCTCTTCCTGAATCGACTGAATTACACAGCGCTTGCGGCCAGCAATGATAGCGTGAAGCTTATAGTCGATGTCGCACACCTCCGAGTGGAGTCCCGACAGCTCGTCGAGCATGACAAGCAGACGAACCTTGGCCAGCTCGACGCTCTCGACAGAACCAGAAATGACAAGCTCGCACATGCGCTCCGTCTCTAGGCCGTAGGAAGGCTGCGCAGCGGCTCCGCCAGGACCGCTCGACTCGGTCAGATCCTCGACTGCGGGCGGAGTGGTTCCGTTGGCGTGATCCAATCCGTCCTTTGCACCGTCAGGGCTGGAGGTCGCGAGAACAGTCGGGGCTCCAGCTCCCTGCTGTCCACCAGGGCCAGACTCAGAGTTGAGCACCGCAATCCTCGCACGCGTGTCGTTGGCAATCTCATCCAGACGATGCTTGACATCGGCCTTGAGGGGCGAAACGGCAGCCAGAGGCTTTTCAAGAATGTCGCTGCGGGGAACCTTGAGCGAGGCACGGTTATCCCGTGGGGTCTCGCGCATGAGAGCACCACGCGCGCTCATGACAGCCTGGTACGCTCCGGAAATGTGAAAGTTCCACAAAGAGCCCGGAGCCGAGGACGAAGTCGCCGAGGGGTCGTCACCAGCACCGCCGTCGCCCTGGTTGGCTGCGGGGCCGTTGGGTGAGGTCTCGCGGCTGACAGTAACCAGGCATCCTTCGCGCGAGGTAATGTCGTTGCAGAGCTTTTGGACGGCCTCCCACTCGCGTTCGGCCTGAGCAGCGTCGGTTGGACCAGAGTGCTGAGGCTGGGCGGCTGCTGTGCCCTTGTTCGTGAGAGAAAGGGTTGTGCGCAGCGGCGAGGTCGAGTGAACGCCCGAAGGGGAACGCTGGAACGTGAACGAGGTCGTGTACAGGTCCATGGTGGTCGTCGAGGAAAGATCGGAGACCGAACCTAGAAAGTGGGCTGTAAGGGGCGAGCTAGCGCGATGGGCGATGCGGTTTCTTTACGAGTCGTCACGGTTGCCGAGATGACACTGCTAATAGATGGTATTGTGACCGTCTTGATATGTTAGCAAGAAGGCTTTTGTACAAGATGGCAGAGAGTGTGACGCCAGCGACAGAGTGGTAATGTTACACGAGATGTCCATAACACTGGACGTTTGGTCGACAAGCAAAAGAGAGTGCAAGGGAGAGGTAGTCGCTGCTGCGAATGGGCATGGGAATGTGGAAAACGGAGTACCAGGGGTGGTGGATAAAGTTGCCGGCAATGGCGGCACATTGAAATCGGACACATGCCGAGGCAGACAGGGGCAGCAAGTATCACCGGCTTGCGAACGGCGACATGACATGAGGAGCACGACAGCACGTGAGCATGCAAAAGTCGGGTAGACATTGCCATGCGTTTGCTTGACTTGCATGCGCAAGAGGCCATACATGGTAGAAGCAGCGACGACGGCATGCGGTCAATGTCCCAAGATGGTTAGGACCGAGGTGGTCCTCGTCGCCGATGGATGATTTGGGTGGGAAAGCACAGAAAGCGGACAGAGGAGAGTAGACAGTAGACAGTAGTGGAGCAGTCACTCACCAGGTATTCCAACTGATAATGAATGCGAACGGAATGCACACTGCAAGAGATCAAAAGATAGGGATGCAATGTTTGAGGTGACTGTTGTCGATGAGCAAATGGTAGAGATGAGCTGGCGCTGGCGTTTTAATCTCTTTTTGATGAATCTCTCTCTTTCTCTTTACACGAAACGGCGACAAGAGCGAACAAGATCGAAGTGGTGGGTAGGCGACGGAGTTGATGTGGTCTAAACCTGCGTCGTTCGAAGCGGAGCGCTAAAGAGTCGACGAAAGAAATGGAGGAGTGGAGGAGGAGGTTTATGATAGTGAAGAAAGCGGAGAAATAGAGCGCGTGCACATGTGAGCAAGCTCTCTACTACTCTTGATGAAAAGAAACGGACGGAGCTGAAAGGAAAGAGAATAAAGTGAGAGATGGGGAGGAGAGGAGAGAGAAAGATAGGAGAGAGCAATGTTCTAGTCCGAGGGAGAGGGAGGCGACGACGACGACGACGGCAACGACG
Source organism: Apiotrichum gracile (assembly GCA_001600335.1). Taxonomy (NCBI): domain Eukaryota; kingdom Fungi; phylum Basidiomycota; class Tremellomycetes; order Trichosporonales; family Trichosporonaceae; genus Apiotrichum; species Apiotrichum gracile. Next base: position 3,356,349 of record BCJO01000001.1, on the reverse strand, counting down.
ACAGACCTGCTCCCAAGCTCCCAAGCGGAGCGATATCTCACTGCGATCTACAGTATGAGTGAGAGTCGCCGAGATCGAGAAATGATATAGGAGTGCGGACGCGGAATCTAATAAATGTAAATATATCTAAATGACTTTGAAATCTTTTCAAATCGATCATTCAGGTTGATTACAAATTCTAATCAAAAGGTGAAAGGGAGATTTCTAATGCATTATACAATGTGATTAGGATTCTGTAAATGACCTCTTGCGTCATTGGTATCTCTCGAATCTCTGGATCACAGTGCCACATCTCGCTCGAGCACTTCCTCGCTAGTTCGCTAGTGTCTAGTGGTTGCTCTGTTATCTCTTGGCAAGTCTGTACCGTAACTAGCGCTCTTCCATTCAGTTGTCGCTTGCAAGCTGTGCAGCACAGTACAAGTATATGACAAGACACGTTTCGGAAACCATCGTAAACGTAATGTATTCGAAAGTCCACTTTCACTTTCGGCTTGGCTTTGCGGACATGCGGACAGCAGTTGTAGAAGTAGATATGTAGATATGTAGATGGTGGGACCCCGTGATCGCAACCGAGTATTCGGTCAAGTTCTCCAATGATGGCAACCACCACGCTGGCTCTTACGTATGATACAACGCGCTGCGTCACATAATGAAAATATCTCTACCTGCGCGGGCCGGCTGTCGGGCTCGGAGGACTCTACTTGTTTAAGCTACACTAGACCCGTTCCAGGTGTAGACTCTTTCTCTTTCCGAAACAAAGACAATGATCCAACCTGCCTACTTCTCAGACCTCCATGAGGATCCGGCGGATACCCTGGCGCAAGAACGTCAGGTTGTACTCGATCATGCCGCGGCGGGCATGCCACGTATCCGTGTGGAGGTCGACGACGAGCGCAAGGTGCCTGCGTGTGTCAGTATGTGGACGGAGCTGATCGTGGAGTCTGGAGTGCTGTGCCAGCTCCAACACTTTGGCTCACGGAGTAAACTGCCATAAGGCGAGGGTGCAGTTGGGCTGGAGCCGCGTGTTCTGGGTCATCCACGGCGCCTCGGTGTCCTCCTCTCCCCACCATCCGTCCTCGGACACCTCGTCCTCGGGCTCTTTTAATTTTGTGTGCTCCTCGTCATCCTGCTTTTGCTTGCCCGCGGAAGCTGTCGGTGTCGACGTCGACTTGAGCGCGCGGTAGATTTCGCGGAACTGGAGGAACCGCGCGAGGTATTCTGTAATCTGCTCCATTGTGCTGTTGTTCCGATGCCGGTTGTCTGTTGCTAGGACGACGCCGGACTTGATGTCAAACAGGTACGAGTTGTCCATGCCGGATGTCTGCGGGTCAGTATGACTGAATGTACTGGGTCTTGTGGGCCATGTAACCCACCTCGGTAAAGTTGAGCAGCAATGCTTCCACGGCCGGCAGCATCTCCATGACGCCCTGGATCACTTTGCTCCATGCGTCGCGGAGCGAAACGTCGTGCACAGAGGTCATGTCAAACTTGACCTCGCCAGTCATATGGCTGAAGATGGTGTTGGAGACTGCAGGGTCCGAGAGGTCAATGTTGGGCGCATACTCTTGCAAGGACGGGTAGTGAAAGTCCTCGAGCTCCTCGGTCAAGGCGCGCTGGATCTCGGCGTAGTTTTCTGCAGTGTGAGCAAAAGCGGCGGCGGCAGCTGCCGACGTAGCTGCAGCACTCACCTCCGCGGTAGTCCTCCGACAGCGACTCGGCCTTGTGGATAAACACGGAAAACTTCATGGACGGGTTGGCGAGGTACCCCCTTATGAGTGTCCTGCACGCGGCGCGCACGGCGTCGTGGTAGAACTCGTCTTGCTGCGGCGTCAGCTGACCTGCAGTGTTTCCGTGGACCCACCTGCATATCCATCACATACACGAGCGTCGAGAACGCCGACAGCGGCGTGTCCGTCAGCTGGTCGACGTCAAAGTTGGCGGGCGTGTCCCAGATCTGCAATGGCACGATTGTGCTGAAGCGTTAGCGCCGAGCACGGACTCCTGGACTCACTCGTAGTTGACCGCCTCGATCTTGGTCGTGATACCGATAAACGGCACGTCCTTTACGGGCACCTGCTGGAACACGGTCTTGATGCACGCCGACTTGCCCGCCCTGCCTGTCAGTTGCCTTCGAGGTGTGCAACGCACTTGCGCCATCCTGTGACGAGAATCTTCTGGCGGTGCAGCCACACCTGCTCCCGTCCATTCGTGTTTCCGTTGCCGTTTCCGTTCCCTGTGTCGACCATGGTGGATATGCTGTTGCTGCTGATATCTGAGTAGGAGTAGAGATGAGAGCAAGGATGGTGACTCGTGACTCGAACAAAGGACAGAGAGATGGAGGTGAAGAGCGATGAAGAGATTGCGATTGCGGTTCAAAGACGTCATAATGGCCGTCGACGCTGGGCGCTGGGCGTGGGCGCTGGGCGCTGGTACGCTGGGCGGCGAGCAGCTGGGCTGGGTGGTAAATTTGATTCCGTTCCCGCCCACCGTAGAGTAGAGATTGATACCAACTCGATAACGACTCAAAAGTTGAATTCTACTTGTAAATGTAAATAAATGGCTCTAAATCGGGCGAGTCGGAGAGATCACTGAGAGTGCAATCGGTGACTCCCGAAAAGATTGTGGCTGTTGATAAAAAGCTCGCTCGCTTTCATTTCTCCCTCTCCCACACATCTTCTCATCATGCTCGCTCGCTCTTCTCGCCTTAACCTGGCGCGTGCCGTGCGCTCGTACGCTACCGCGTCGGGCATCAAGGTGAGCCGCACCAGCCAAGCAAACCACTGACCCTAGCCTAACACGCAGTACACTGCCGTCACTCACCCCGACAATGCCGCGCCCGAGGCGACGCTCGAGCTGATCAAGGACCACACCAACTACCTGCTCAACACATACTCTCGCCCCGACATTCTCTTCAAGTCGGGCTCGGGGTGCGAGCTGACCGACTCGAGCGGGCGCAAGTACCTCGACTTCTCGGCTGGCATTGCCGTCGTCGCGCTGGGCCACTCGGACGCGCGCCTGAACGCCGTCATGGCCGAGCAGGCCGGACGCCTGTCGCACGTGTCCAACGTGTACTGGAACGAGCACGCCGGTGGGCTCGCCAAGCAGCTCGTGGAGCGCACGCGCGAGCACGGCGGCCTCGGCCTCGACGCGACCAACGGCGCAAAGGTCTTCTTCTCCAACTCGGGCACAGAGGCCAACGAGGGCGCACTCAAGTTTGCCCGCAAGGTCGGCAAGGACCGCGGCGGCGAGGCCAAGACGGGCATTGTGTGCTTCTCCAACGCCTTCCACGGCCGCTCCATGGGCGCCCTCTCGTGCACCCCCAACCCCAAGTACCAGGCGCCGTTTGCGCCGCTGATTCCCGACGTGCGTGTGGGCGAGTACAACAATGCGGACCCTGCTGCGATTGCCGAGCTTGTCAACGAGAACACGTGCGGTGTCATCATCGAGCCGATCCAGGGCGAGGGCGGCGTCGGCACCGCGTCGACAGAGTTCCTCACCGCGCTCGCCAAGCGCTGCCGCGAGGTCGGCGCCGTGCTCATCTACGACGAGATCCAGTGCGGCCTCTTCCGCTCGGGCACGCTGTGGGCGCACTCGTCGCTGCCCAAGGAGGCGCACCCCGACATGGTGACCATGGCCAAGCCGCTCGCCAACGGCTTCCCCATTGGCGCGATCCTCGTCCGCGACGAGGTCGCCGAGGCGATCGGCGTCGGCGCGCACGGCACCACGTTCGGCGGCCAGCCCCTCGCCGCCGCACTCGGCCGCCACGTGCTTGCGCGCCTCTCGACGCCCGAGTTTGGCCGCAGCTTGAAAAAGTCGTCTGACCACCTCGACGGCCGCCTCGCAAAGCTCCCCGCCATGTTCCCCAGCATGATCAAGGACGAGACCCGCGGCCGCGGCCTCATCCGCGGCATCCCGTTCAAGAACGAGGCCGCCCCCGCCGAGGTCGTCAAGCGCGCCCGCGAGCGCGGCGTCCTCCTCCTCACTGCCGGCAAGGACGCCGTCCGCTGCATCCCCCCGCTCATCGTCACCCCCGAGCAGTGCGATCACGCCGTCAACGTCATGGAGAGCGTGCTCGAGATGATGGACAAGGAGGGCAAGTGGGCTTAGAATTAGACGGTGTGTAAAATCATAGATGTAGTTTGGGTTCACATGCACTCATAGCATGAGGTTGAGTGAGGGTAGCTTGACAGTGTTCAGTCGTAGATCTACTGCTCTGCGGATATTAACAACGTTGATGCATAACAAACGGGTATCTGAACATTACTCCAAGGCCCTGGGCATGCCTCTAGTTCTCACTGATGGTCAGCTTGGCAGAACTCGGACACACTCGCTCTGCTCGCTCTGCTCGCTCTGCTCGCCGCTCGCGCACCCAAACTCACGGGATGCGGAACACGGTAATCTCCTGCTGCTTAAAGTATCGCCTGTTCTCCTCGTCTATCAAGACGAGGTTGAGGTAGTAGCGGACGGAAAACTTCTTGTTGACGTCGCGGAACGTCGGCGTGAGCTCAAAGCCGCCGAGGAAGAGACGGATGGGGATCGTCTCGCCGCGCACCGGCGCGCCGTCCATGATCTCAAACTTTGTGATTGTTTCGCTCTCATTGTACAGGTTTGGCGCGGCGCCCGTCGTCTCGCGCCGGATGATCGAGAGCTCCATGTGCTTGATCTTGATGCGCACGAGCAGAAAGTAGATCTTGCCCACGATCACGTCCTTGAGGTGGTACCTGGAGTCAGCCCGGGCTTCTCACACTGCGTACTTGGCCTTGTTGTACTCGAGCTCAATGTGGAGACAGTCCTCGATGCCGACCTCCATCTTGTTCGTCATGATCGAGTCGGCCGGCATGCGGTACGAGTGCACCCAGAACTCGCGCTCCTTGACCACCTCGCCGATGCGGCGCATGAGCGTCACGCGGATAAAGTAGCTGCCGTGAGTGGTGTGCAGGATGAACAGCCATATAGCACTACTCACCGGAGCTTGACGTTGATGCCCGAATAGCTCTCGTACTGCTTCTCGACGTTCTTGAACTGAAAGTCGAATGTCTGCGCCTGGCGCATCTCTCCCGGGCCGGCGAGCTCCTGTGACAGGGACACAAACTCGTAGTGGTTTCCGCGGTCGTAGAAGAGTTCTGGGTGTCAGAATAGGTGAGGTGAGGTGAGGAAGGTCGTCTGGACCGCATGAGATCGGTAGCAGATGGGAGCGAGACAACATCGACCAACTGATAAAGACCCGATCACGGGTCTGCGGATGTCCGCGAGCCTCGGCGACACAGCTCCCGACGGGCACTCACCAATAGACCCGACAAGCTCAATCCGGATCCCGTCATGCTGGAACTTCTTGCCGTCCTTGACGCGCACGACGACCTGGGAGTCAGCAATGCAGTGAGTCACGGCGCGACGTGCAACTGAGTTCCCCTCACAGCTGCCCGCCCGACTCACCGAGCCCTCCACCCCCTCTCCGTCAAAGTACACGGGACACATCTCCTTGCCCTCCTTCTCGCCCTTGACCTCTACGATCTTGCGGTCGTCCTCGCCCGCGAGGCGGATCTCGACGTCGACCGGCGCGCCCGCAAAGCCGAAGAAGGACATTGCGCGGGCCTGTTGCTGTGGTGGTGTTGGTGGTGGTGGTGGTGTGGTCGGCGGCCGTGTCGTTCTGCCGTAGGCGGATTCGGCAATCGATCTAATGGTGAGAGATGGCGCGCGCGCCGTGGTGGTTGTTTTGGACGAGGGAGCGGACAGTTGTGGTGGCGGCGAGGGCACGCACGTCACTGCCCTACAGTGCGTGAGGGATGGGCCGGGACGCGGGAGATCGTGGGAAGGTGGAGCACGTGGTGTTCGCGCGGCGATTTGGGGTTTTGAGATCTCACAAGATCTCAGAAGATGCCGAGCGGAAGATGGCGACGACGCAAACAAACATGCATTCCTCCTCGCGATCCGCGATCCGCGATTACCAAACAGTGTCTACGGGCAGCATGATCCGGGTCTCTGGAAACAAGAGAATCATGTTCTCTGCTCTGGGTGAGACGGAGTCGGAGGATATATATCATCAACATCCCGTATCAATCCGGCCTGCACTGGCGCCGCCTCGTTGCATCGTACAGGGCTACCTCAAGCGCCCCTCTGCACCCATAGAATTCTGCATCAAGCCCGCCAATCCGTTCTAATTATACAGCATGCGATCCTCGTCCGCCGAGTTTGTGCTCTTGATCGACGCCGGGGGGCGGAGCTGGCGTCAGAAAAGCCCGTGGAAGAACATACAGCTTGTCCATGTCGCCCGCGGCCGCGCCCGCCGGTGCCGGCCGCCTCGCGCGGGGTGATGATGGTCGGTATGCCGTGGCCCGAGTAGGGATCGTTGGGGTGGACGTATGGCTCGGAGTAGCCCTCGAATACGTTGGTCTCGACGCTTGCGGCAGCGGCAGTGGGCCGACTCGCGGCGCCAGCGACGGGGACGCCGGCCGGCCGCGCCGCCTCGGCCATGAGGCTCTCGCGGTGCCGCCGGCGCCAGAAGGGCTCGCGCTTGCGCAGCCACACGATGAAGAAGATGAAGGCGAGGACGAGGCAGAGCGCCGCGATGGCGCCGATCACGATGCCGGCGACCGCGCCGGGGGAGAAGTATTCGGGGTCGGCCCACTCGCCGTGCGCGCGGGCTGCCGCCAGCGGCGCGAGTGGCAGCAGCAACAGAGCTGCAAAGGACATTGTTGTGAAGTATGCAATGCAATGAACGATGGGAACGCAGCTGCATGCCATAAGGTTTATACATGCAGCGGCACTCGACTTGGCTCCCGGCGTTGCCAAGCCGTGCCGCCCTAGTTACGCTCGGCGCCGAGAGTCAGAAGCAGTGTTTGCAATGGGATTGGGATTTGGGACTAGTGCTTTGGGGCCTTTGAGCCAATCTTGCGGAATCCCGCTGCCTGAGAGTAGACCTTGCTGCTATTCTGATACTACTGTGCGGACAAACGCCAGCAGCAGTCGGCACTCGTCGACACGAGCCGTCCTGTTTCTCATGAGCACGGCGGGCGCGTTTACGTTAATGTTTCTGGCGGGAAACCTGGGAAACCTGGGAAACCTTGGGTGCGGGTATCTGCCAGCCCAGCATCAGCAGTTGTTTTCGAGGGACGCAGCGAAGAATTGAGTGCCCGGCACAAGATACCTTGGCGGTCTCCGTTTCTTGGCGCCGAGACCGCCCAGTGCCACAGATCCACAGTGCAGTTGATTGCCGGTGATAAGATTGCGTCCTGGTCGATCCATCGCATTGATCGCCGGAGGCTGGCTCGGGAGATATCGAGAACAGCAGACTCGCACGGGCTCTGTGCGGTGTGCCGGAGCGGCTGACGTGACGACCGTCGTGGGAGCGGTCTTCAGGTCCTACAATCCTTATGGTTCATTGCGTCTAATCCTGCGCGCTGCTCCGACCTTGTCCATTGCCTCAAGCGGACAGACCTTGCAACAGACAACGACCTTTCCTGCATATCTTCTGAATGTCCATATAAAGTGTCCTTTCCTATCAATGTTCTTGTTCACCCGCGCTAGAGGTACTCAATGTCCCACTGCTGGTTCGGGCTGCCGGCCGCACACTGCCAGATCTGCACCTTGTTGCCCTCGACGAGCTTGTTCTCCGCGTTGTCGAGGCAGAATTCTGACATCAGCAATTGTGTCTCTGCCTCTTTCTCTCTTGCTGTCGGGTTCGCACGCACGCACGCACGCTCTCCTCGCACTCACGCTTCGTCGCCGTGTACGCAAACGTGCTCGTCGTGGCATCATAGTACCACCTGATCGCGTTCCCCGGCTCCTCGTCCCACGGGCTGCAGTACGCCGTCTGCGCCTCCTCGCCATTGCGCGGGAACCAGTTGACCTTGGGGACTGGGGTCAGTGAGGTATCGGGTTTGAGAGGCGTTGCAGCGCAGCGCAGTGCAGATAGGTTCACTGCTCGCTGCTCGCTGCGCGCTGCTCGCTGCTCGCACTCACTCGTGCCGGCATTCATGCACCAGTCGAGGTTCTCGACCTGGATCTGCGTCGCCGCCGGGTCCTTGATGACCCACACGTACCCGCGGTCGAGCTTGCACTTGCGGCTGCGGTCAATACTGTCGTTCCATTCCTACCTCCGCTCATCCCTCGCTGTTGCGCACTCGCTGCGCACGCTGCGCGCCCGCCCGCTCCGCTCGCTCCGCTCGCCGCGCTCGCACTCACATCAAAGCCCACTGCCCAAACTTCCACGGCCACTCCGCGTCCTCGATCGCGACACACAGGTCCCTGCGGCCCTTGGGGTGGATGTGCACGCGCTTGGTGCCGGTGCCCGGCTCGGGCTTGCAGTTGCCGATCGTGGGCGCGGGCACGGCGGCGGCGGCGGCGGCGAGGGTTGAGAGGAGGAGGAGCGAGAGCATGGTGTGTGAGGAGGTAGGGAGGCGCTAGTGATGGGCTGGTGTCTTAAGTAGTGCTCGTGTTGTGGTCCCGCTCCACCACGCCTCTGCCGGAACGCGTGCTGCGCCCATCAGATGACCGCATTCCTCGGTCACGCCGAGTCGTGCTTCCGCAATGCATCACCGAGAACAGCGCCAAGCCCATGCCTCGATTCCTATCGTGGGGGCATCGTGTAGTGCGTCGACAACAAGCAACACATGACCAGAGAAAACAAGGCAGAGTGTCTCGTGTTTAAGCTTCTTACGCGCTTACGCCAAATGACATCAGGCGGTGGAAGCGGCTTCTCTGGCGTTCTGTGCATTGGGGTACGTACGAAGCGTACGAGATTTCTGAGGTCCGGCATTCTGGTCGGTTCTCTGCGCGAAGCTAGCAGTCGAGTAGTAATGTCGATGCAGCGGTCTAGTGGATCTTATTGTGCCGGAGTCGGTTGCATGTTGCGGCCGAATCGGAGGGATCAGTTCTGTACAGCTGCAGTATGGCAGATGGCCGCACAGATCTGATCCGAAGCTTCACGCCAGCAGACGGCTCAGTGTCCAAGGATTCCCCCCCCCCCCMCCCTCGGCTGCGCCTCGGCCGGTTGCTCTGTATCTACGTCGATGCATGCCTACACTACTGCCGCCCAAATATGCTCTACCGCGCCTACTCCGAGTCGATGACGTTGGCGAGGACACCGCCCTCCTTGACCTTACCCCAACCGATGAGACGCCAGTGCTTGTCGATACGACGCGACAGGGCAATCTTCTCTCCGGGCTCGCAGCACGCGGGCGCGGTGAGGGCGAGGGTGACCTCGTCCTTCTTGATGGAGAGGATACGGCCACCAGCCTGCGACGCGCCAATGTTGACGAAGAGGGTCTCGCCGACAGTGACCTTGGAGACCTTTGCCTTCTTTCCGTCGTCGGCCTTGACACCGAGGAGACGACGGAGGAGATGGACGTCGGCCTTGATCTCAGTGTAGATGCTGGGACCCTTGCCGACCGAGCTCATGACCATTCCGAGGAGACGGTCCGCGCGACAAAGTGTGGGGTCGATGAGGGTTCCGACACCGATAAGACCACCGGGGGCGGCAAACTGGAGGTGGTTCTGCTCGGCGTGCAAGGACACGACGCGCGAACGGAGGGGACGGCAACGGGTCTCGCCCTTCTCGTCACGTGTAATGACACCGGGACGGATCTCGACCTCCTGACCGACCTTGAAGACACCCTGCAGAATCGAGCCACCGGCAACACCACCCTTGAGCTCGTCGACGGTCGCTCCGGGCTTGTTGACGTCGAACGAACGGATAACAACCATGCGCGGCTCGGCGGAGAAGTCGTACTTCGGGGGGTTGATCTTGGCAAGAGCCATGACAACGGCGTCAATGTTGAATCGCAGCTGGGCGGAGACGGGGATAATGGGGGCCTGGCCGGCGATGGATCCTAGTATGTTAGCATAAAGCCTGATTGTGGTGGTGATGTCTACCACAGATTCCACTCACCCTCGACAAACTTCTTGATCTGCTTCTCGTGCTCGACAGCCTCCGACTCGCGGACAAGGTCCATCTTGTTCTGGAGGATGACAATGTTTTTGGGGTCGACGCCGATAATCTCGAGCGCGGCAAGGTGCTCTCCGGTCTGGGGCTGGGGGCAAGACTCGTTACCCGCAATGAGGAGGAGAGCACCGTTCATGACGGCAGCTCCGGTAAGCATAGTGGCCATGAGAATGTCGTGGCCGGGGCAGTCTGAGCTGTTAGATCACGTCACCACCTTGTGTTCATGTCGCTGTCACTCACCGACGAACGAGACGTGCCTGATCAGGTCCATACGCGAGTCACATCCGGGACGCTCGCACTTGGGGTTGAGCTCCTTGCTGGACGGGTACGAGCGGTAGCAGGTGGGGGGAGGGCAGGCGGGGTTCTGGCACTTGTAGATCTGGTGCGTTAGCGGGGTGTTTTTGTGGGTGCGTAGTGCACGAGACGGGGTGTCGAGTCGAGATTTGGGCACCGCAGAGCTAGTCTCGATTCGAACCATCTCGAACCATGAACAATGATTGCCTGGAGCATTTCGCCGCCGAGCGACAAATCATCCCAGCTCTTCTCGACTCGACACGCCTCATATCGCGGCGGGCATTCTCGCCGCGAGCACCCCGGTGCAGACCCACCTTGGCGTTGGCGTAACCAAGCTTGATGGTAATGTTACGCTCGAGCTCGTTCTTGAAACGGACGGTCTGGACGCCCGAGATGGCGCGGACGGTCGACGACTTTCCGTGCGCGACGTGGCCGATGGTACCGATGTTGATCTGGGGTCAGCTGGGTCTTGTGCAAATGAAGTAGCTGTGTGAATGGTGGCGAGAGCGATAGAGCGCAGAGGGACACATTGGTCACAATAGTATCGATGCGTGAACAATGGAGCTCAGGGGGTTTCGGCGCTCGGCGCTCGGACGGCGTCATCCGCGCGCTGCTCGACACGCGGGAGCTCATTCAGAAAGACTCCGGCCAGCACCAGTGTCCAGCAGCGCTTGACGCATCCCGCCGCACCCGCCGCACCCGCCGCACCCGACCTCTCCCATTGTCCCCGAGCGCGCCGCATTCGCCACCATCCGCTGCAAAATAATCGACACGCACAGTGGCCTGCTTGCCAATGACCTCGAGGCTGAGGGCGTTGAGCTTCGACGTGTCAATCTCGACCTCGTGGGTCGGCACGACGGCGTCCTCGGCGGTGTAGCTGGCCTGGGGGTCGTTGATCGCGGACATGGTGGGTGGAAGGGGATAAGGTGTTGGAGTTATCGAGGGGGGACAGAGAGCTGAAAAAAGCCGTCGGTCGTGGGGATCAGTCGCGGGTCGTAGTCGATACGAGTGTGCGCGTTTTTTGTTTTGTAAAGCAAAAGGTGTCTCGGCGTCGGAGACTGATGTTGTGGAGGACAGTGGCCAGTACTTTTTTGTGATTGACGGCAACGAGCGAGCAGCGAGCAGCGAGCAACGAGACTGGCACACTCGGTGCGCGGTGGTGGACAATGACTCGAGCACAGAAACCTGATGCCACGCGTCGGCATTTCGGCATTATGCGATCTCTCACCCAGGAGCCCTCCCAGGCCTCCCACCCAGGCTCTGGCTCACCCAGGCTCACTGCACCCTGGCTCAGCCTCTGGCTCTGGCCTCCGATCCTCCGGTCTCGGTCCTCGGAGCATACACAAACCAACACCAGCACCAGCACCGACCACCAACAAAGCACAATGGCCGGACCCGGTAAGCGCCCCCGCGCGGCTCCGCTGACGCCAGGATTCCACCCCCACGCCCCCTCGCTCTTCCACCGCGGCCTCGCAAAGGCGCTCGGCGCCGGCATGTGGTTCTTCGTCTTCTACCGCGCCAGGTGAGATCTTGTCGAGCGGAGGGTGGAGGAGGGCGGGTGGGGAGTGGGTGGGGAGTGGGTGGGGAGTGGGTGGGGAGGACCCGCGCGAGAGAGCGAACGCAGGGCGGCGAGCATCGGTGTGGGACTGGTTGCTCTGGGGCTGGTCGCTCTGGACGAATGACGTCCCGCCGGATCGTCAGCGTCGGGTGGCGGAGATGGAGAGGCACCGAGCGCGGACAAGACGTCGTGCGGACGGACGTATGGACAGGACGTATAGGCAGGACGGTTGGACGGGACGGACGGAAAGGACAGGCCCGACGAAGACATCAAGAGCGGGACTCGGCCCACGATCGCGACGTCGGCGCGCTATCTGCGGCGTCTCCATTCGGCGTTGGACTCGCGGAGGCTCGGCGCACATGCCCGACAGTGCGTGCGGAGCGCGGAGACGCAATGAACAGCTGTTACCCGCTCTGATGACCCACGAACGGCCACCGGGACTCCGACCAAGCTCGCCTTGCGTCCGACTTGCGTGTCCATTGTCGCCTCCTGTCCTGCCCTGTCCGGTCCGGTCCCGTCCCGTCCTGTTCTCGCTGTGTTCCGCCTGCCCCGCAGCTCCGTGTGCTGGACTGCGCTTCATGCGAGGCTAGCACGGCTTGTTCCACGGCGTCTGTTGCTGAAGTCGAGCTGTTGCTCAGCTGGTCCGAATCGCCTGGCCCCGCTCGTCCCTCCATCCCATTATCGCCTTCCTCCTTCCCCTCAGCTCCGCTCCCCAACTCCACATCCCTTGCAGCCAGCTAACATTCACAGGCAGGACGGCCCCGCCCTCATTGGCCTCCGTCACCCCTGGGACGGCCACGGCCACGGCGACGAGCACCACTAAACGTGAAACTGTAGTGTGTGTTATAGAAGATTATGGAAGCATACCCGGATACGAACGCTTTGAGAGGAGGCCGAGAGTGTTCAGCAGAGGAGCGCAGCGTTCCGCGAGGCAGCTTTGGAGCTCAATCTCGTCACAAAACACAATACATGGTATTCGCCTCTACAATATTTGTGTAACTACAGGATCATGGGTATCCTCGAGAACGTCATCTACAACTACATAATCAGGCTTAATAGCTCGGCATTACCGGTCGAGTCGGCATTGTTCTGGGCGAGGTCGCCGCCCGTGCGAGCGGCGGACGAGACGTTGAGCATGGAATCAATGGCGCGGTCGCCCGCCTCCTGGTCGGCGAGGTAGATGGACGTGCCGTTGCGGACCGCCTGGCACAGGATGCGCGTTTCCACAGTGTCCAGCGTCGCGTAGCAGTACACCTCCGTCTCGCGTTTCTGTCCAAGACGGTCCACACGACCAATGGCCTGCAGTTCAAAGCTGTGCTGCAGGACGGGCTCGAGGAGGTGGACCACCCCACACGACGTGAGCGTGAGACCGGCACTCTCGCGCTCGGCGTGCAGGAGGAAGACAAAAATGCTGGGGTCGTTGTGAAACTGCTCGACGACGTCGTTCTTCTTCGTGTTGGCAGAGAACGACACATACTTGATGTGATTGGCCCTAAGCGCGTCCTCGACAATGCTCAGACTGTCGGCCCAGTTGGAGAAGACGACATGACGCGTGTCGGGGCGGGTGAGGCGGCACCACTGCAGGTGCTTGATCAAGAAGGTGATCTGGAGAGTTAGACACATCAGGAACATATCTTAACTCACCTTTGAGCCATACTGGCCCATCACATCCAGACCAGCGATACTGCGCTGGCGTTCCTCGTCGAGGAACTTGAGACGGTTCCAGTCTGCGCTGCGCTCGAGTCTAGCCCTCTCCTCCGCCTCCTCCTCGGCAGCCACAGCAGCGGCTTTCGCCGCCTCTGCTGTCGCATCTGCCTCCTCTTCCTCCGCCTCAGAACCTTCCGCATCCGCAGCCTCTGCGGGCTTGTTCGGGTCCGCTGGACGGATGCGAACCCGAGTGTACGCCTTGTTGGTGATTTGGCCCTTGCAACGAGGACACTTGGAGCCCATGTACTGTGCCTTGCGGAAGTCTTTAAAGCACGAGACACAAAAGGCATGGCCACAGTCGAGAAGGACGGCAAACTCGTCGTCCGAAGTACCAAAGCAGATGGGGCAGTCCTCGTGGGCATCGTTTCCGCCCTCCTCGTTGTCAAGATAGCTCAGATAACGACCCTTGACGATATTGGTGGCGATCACGCCTTCGAGAGAGGTGATGATATTGTCCGCCTTCTTAATGTCGTGGTCCAAGTTGGTAAACTCGGGAGGAGCGACAGAGTCGGAAATCTCCTGGAGGCAGGCGTAGTAGGTCACACGCTTGTTGTAGGTGGCACGGAAGAGGTCGAGTTCTTTGCCGAGCTTTTCGAGGTACGCGGTCTGCTTGGTGACATACTTGCGAAGCGTTGAGGCGATAGTCTTCGCAATGGCAGTCTCTTCCGCACGGAAACCGCCGTGAACAACGTTTGCAATCTCGATAAGAATGGACTTGAGGGGGCGCGTGCAGTCTTCCTCCTGGCGGCGGTCGCGGAAGGCCTGGCGCTCGCGCATGAGCTTTTCGGTGAGGTCTTTGACGTCGTCGAGGGGAATGTCGACCGCATCGGCCGCAGCCTCCTTGGCGGTGCGAGTGGTACGCTTCTTGGTAACGCGCCCCTCGGCCGCCTCAAGGAAGGTGCGTTCTTCCAGCAGCATTTCTTTGCGGTCCGCGATGGCAGCGGCGTATGCGGTAAAGTATGCGTCCACTGTTCTAGTCAGCATTGTACTTTACGCTGGTGCTCACCTTCGCCCTGGGATTTGAGAGCCTCGGCATAGTACTCCTTCTCGGGGTCTTCCACATCCTGGCCCTCGATGACGGGGACATTCTCATCGGCATCAAGAGGACGTTTCAGCAACTCGATAATCTTCTCGCGCCAGTTGAACACGAGCGTCGCGTTGTCATTCAGGATACGCAGCAGGGAATTGGCCCTGTCCGCCGCGTCAGCCGTGTGGATGGCGCCTTCTAGACGTGTGTTGGTCATGAACAGCTCGTCGAGATCCGCCACAGCGCTGGTGCGCTCCAGTGCAGCACTCATAGCCTCCACGGCGCTGTACGCGTGTTTGAGGGGGCGAGCGAGGATCTCCTTGCGCAGGTTTGTGGCCTTGTCGTATGCTTCCACCTCCTGGTCCACCTCCTTGAGCACGTGATAAGCGTCACCCTCGAGGAACCAGGCCTGGTGAATAAGCAGCAGAGTCTCACGAATGCTGGGATTGTCAGCTACGGTATATAGGCTCTTGACTCACAGACTCGTGGTGGTAAGAATCTTCTTCACCCGCTCCCGCTCAGCTTGCGACGCATTCTTGGCCACCTCCATGTCGGCGCTGTCGACGCTCTGCTCTCTGTCCTTGTCCGTCATGAGGGCAGCTAGCTGGATCCTAGCTGGGTCGACAATCTTCTGGCCATGTTCACGAACACGGCCGTACAGCGTCAAGGCCTTGTGCGTGCGGAGGTCGTCCTGGTCGTTCATGACCAGGAGCTCGGCCTTCCTCAGCATTGCGCGCATTTGCTTCTTCACATTGTCGACAAGGGTAGCCTCGTGGTCGGCGCGCATCTTCTTCAGAGCCTCCTCCATCGTCATCAGCTGTCGACCAAGGTGGATGCGGTCTCGCCGGTCCATGACTGGTGCGCCCGCTTGGTCGAGAGCACCAACCTGGATATGGGTGCAAATTTGGCGAAGGTGGCGAAGGGACGTCCTGAAGATGGACATGGCCTCGGGGAAGTTGCGAAGACGCTCGCGCTGACGCTCCAGGGTATCCTGGTAGTAGTGGTGCTCGATCTCCGAAAGCTCAATGGGGATGATGAAGCGACTTTGAGCCGGAATGCTAAACTCATGAGCGACCTCGGCCTTGGTGGTTCGAACAGCCAGAGACTGGAAGAGACTATGCAGTGATGGGCGGTTGTCGGGCTGCAGGAGCCTGGTCCAGACGGCACGTTCAACATCGGGAACACGGAGGAAACGAAGAGACCCAATGAGGTCGCGAACGTCGTTTCGCGCCGGGGTACCAGACATGGCGAGTGAGTTCTTGCGAGGAAGAAGGGACACCATGCTTGCAGCATCCGACTGGTCACCCTGGAGCTGGACCTCGTCCATGATGACACGGAACCACTCGACCATTACCAGTGGGCTTCGAGGACGCTCCTCGAGGTTGTACTTTGCGGTAGAGCGACGACTACGCTGAGGAGCGGGATGGGCGACCTTTAGGTCCTCGCCGAGAGTCTGATAGGTGGAAATGACCACGTCGTGGCTACGAACATAGTCGAGCCAGTAGCGCTGCGTGGCTTGCAGAAGACTGTCGAGGGTGTCCTCTGCGGGCTCATCTTCCTCGTCCTCCGAGTCTTCATCGTTTAAGCTTTCTTCCTCGGGCTCCACTGGAATCCTGCCTTTCGAGCCCTTTGCGTACTTGGCCCTCGTCTCGTTGCGAAACTGTGTGTTCTTCCTCTTTCGCTCGTTTGCTTCGCGGATCAAATGAGCCTTGACAGCTGCCTTGCGCTTGGTGTGAACCTGTTGGATCAGGTACGACCAGCCGGGATAGATGCAGACGCGGAGCGAAGGGGCATGAGTCGCCAGCTCGGATATCCATTGCTTGAGGAGCGGAAGGGGTGTGACGACAAGTGTCGTGGCGATCTCTGCAACATTGAGCTGCGACTCGTTTGACCATGACACGGCGTGCTGGAACGACTTGTGCTCGTTATCCAGCCAGTCACGCATGGCTGGGTACTGGTTGCCTGGGGGCAGGTCGAGGAGATTCACCTCCCTGGCGCGCTTGCGGCCAGGAGGGATTTCGACAAGCGGTGGGAGAGCAGAACGCGGGTGGCGATTGAGCAGCATGAGAGCGATTGCTTCCACGGTTTTACCAAGACCTGCTGATTAGTGACACTGCTCTGGCCTGTCTGGAACTCACCCATTTCCTCGCAGAGCATGGTTCCGCGAACATCCTTGAGGGAGAAAAAGGAAAGCAGGCCGTTGAGATCGCCTCCGCCCTCGGATTCACGCCCCTTGCCTTTACGGTCTGCAGATGTCCGTTGCAGCTCGCCACTGAGACGGCAAAAGGCGTACTTGCCGAATCCTTCAAACTCGACCTCGGCCCACTGTCCGGAGGGCTTGGTACGATCCACCTGTCCGGCCAAAGTGACGCCCTCGTTTTGGAGAAGAAGCGCAAGTGTACGTCTCTGGAACGGGAGTAGGCGGGACACCAGGCGGTCAGGCTGAAGGGAGGTGACATCAAAGTCGATGCTCAACTCTGGGGCAGGGCGGAGGCAGTCGTAGAATTGACGAAGCGCACTTGCAGCCCCCGTCTCTTTCGGAGGAGGGAGTTCGGGAGGGATGACAGAGTTCAATATCATGCGATAAAGCTCATCGCCGATGGGAGGCAGAGGCTCGCCGACAAGAGCCATGTTGAGGTAGGCATCAACGGTGATGATTAGCTTGAGTTCAGGCGTGTCGGTTCCCTCCGCGGGATACCAAACGGCTTGGAGGCCAGTACGCAGGTGAACGCGCTCCTTGTCGTCCTTGTAGTTGTTGATACGAGTCGGATCCTGGGAAGGACTGATCGCGAGCGCGGCGTGCAGCCAGTTGAAGGTATCCCAAGCCGTGCCCGAGGGGAGGAAGGAGTTGCCCTGTCCCCTGAGGACAGCGGGAAGCTCAATGAGAGGGCGCTTGCTCTTGACAGACGGGAGGAATACTCTCGCACTGAGCGTCCGGTGGACCGAGGCGACCTTCTTTCTGCCTTTTAACGGCTCAAATGGGATCTTGAGGGCTTCCGAAGTTGGCGGCAAGAGTGTAAGAGGCACGCATGCCTCGGTGGTATCCTGGACCGCTTGAAGGACATTATTCATGGCCTCAAAGTCGGCATTGGCACGCGGTCCGGGGGCATAGCGCTCAACCTGTTCGATTGGAGCAAAGCTGCACTGGATGGACAGAGAGTGGGCGTGGAAGAGGTTGGAGTCGACTAGGCGGGATGTTAGCTTGTGCGGGCTGCACGGGGAAGACGGCGGGGAAGGGCGGAGCGGTGGAGTGGTGGTGGAGGAAAGGGTCCAGACAAAACTCACCTGGCTCGGCAGTGTCCTTTACTGTGCCTTTGACAGCTGCAGTGACGGCAGTGATGAGGCCTTTGAGATCGTAGTGTTGTTTTTTGAGGACTACATTGTCTGTGGATATAGAAGGAAAGGTGGTCATTGTTGCGGGTCTTGTCATGGGAATGGTATACCGGGGATATCAATGACGACGATGGCAGAGTGGAGGTGGTGGAGGTTACCAGTGCGCTCTGTCGATAGAGCGCACGGCTTGGGAGCGGATGTCTGTGGTGGCTGTTATTGAAGATGTCGGGTAGTGATGGAAGAAGAGGGGTGGTAATAGCTATTGACGGGGTTGAGAGTGATGGTGAGGAGAGAGATAGAGATAGTGTCAAGCTTGTGATAAAGACACAAACAAAAAGTGACCGACCCAGCCCAACTAGCTCACTTACCTAAACAGACTTGAAAGTAAGTAAGTGGTGGTCCAAAAAAAGGATTGGGATTGACTGGACTGGACTGGATCACCACCGTACCCCACCGTACACGTAAGGGTAAGGCACTGCAGGGTGGTGCATGGAGGGCCTAGTGGCCCCGCAGGCCGCATTTCCACTCCCAACTGCGCTAGCTTGCGCGCTACTGGAATGGCTCAGGAATAGCAAAAGTTGAGGCGAGATTAGGTCAACCTTCCGGTGGCCACCCGGATATACAAAGGGGGATATCCAGAGGGAAGAGTTCTTCTTGTCTTTTACATAATCATGGAAGCAGACTTAACACCCTCCCGGACTAACACACGTAATATGCCCAGAAGCCCTGCTGCGCATGCTGCGGCGACCAGACATGTTTCTTTCCGTCGGAAGCGATACAGTTATTTTTGGATCTTCCGAGAATATTCCGTGCATCTGATTACGCCATTTGTCATCAGAGTCCGGGTTGGATGATTGATAAAGAGGTTATCAGAGCTATCAGCGCTATCCGAGAGGCATATCTGAGGCATTTTCTCCGTCATTGTCGTGTAAGCATCGTGCTCGCCCTCGTCATTGCTCGTCGGTTGATTGATCATCTTCACTTGCGGCGACCTCGTCGGCGAATTTCATTCGATGGTGTCGGCGGCGTTCACATCAACGTCGACGATGGTGTGGACGGCTTGATGGTGTGCTCGTGGGAGCCGAGAATAGCATAAAAGCCAGGTAGCCATCGACGTCAACAAGTCCAATCCCCACTGCCTTTCATTCTCATACTCTCATACTTCAGATCTCTACAGACCCCTACTTCCTACCCTTCGTACAACTCAATCCTCAACATGGTCAACACCGTCGCCCTCCTCTCGCCCACCGGCCAGCTCGGTAGCAAGCTCCTCCCCGCCCTTGTTGCGCAGCAGAAGGACGGCAAGCTCAACCTCATTGTCCTCCACCGTGCCACCTCGGACGTCTCCAAGGTCCCCAGCGGCATCGAGAAGCGCGTCTTTGACTACGACTCTGCCACTCCTGAGAGCGTTGCCGCTGCCCTGAAGGGTGTCGACATTCTTGTGTAAGTCATCTTGGCTCACACGCGACGCACACTCTAACACCCCAGCTCTGCAACCAGCCAGACCGCCCCCGATGCCGACGCCCGCTTCGTCAAGGCCCTTGCGACCGTCAAGACCCTCAAGGCTTTCCTCCCCTCGGACTACTCGCTCAACTACACTGAGGAGGAGGAGGCCGACAAGGCCAACATCATCGTCCACGGCAAGGCTGTTCTCGCGAAGCAGCTCGCCGAGCTTGGGGTTCCCACCACACACGTCCACAACGGTCTCTTCGAGCTGGCCCTCGCCCTCGCCGGCATCGATGTCAAGGCGAACAAGCTCACCTTCTACCCCGCGGCACTGAACCGTGCGGTCCCCGTCACCGGCGTCCCCTACCTCGCCGGCGTCATTGCCCAGCTTGTGCAGCGCAATCCCGCCGAGATCGTCGGTAAGACCTTTACTGTTGTCGAGTACGAGGCCACGGGCCAGCAGTGGATCGACGCCTTTACCGCCGTCAACGGCTCCGCACCCACTGTCACCGACTACACCGACGCGGACGCCAAGGCCGCCCGCGAGTCGGACTTCATTGGTGTCCTTGCTGCTGCCCTGCAGAAGAAGTGGGCTACCGGCACCTTCCCCAACGTCAACGCCTACAACCCCGAGAACGTGCCCCGCCGTAATGTCAAGCAGGCCGTTGCTGAGGTTGCCAAGGCGTAATAGAATAAGCTCAATAACTCGATAGAGCCTTCCGGCCGAGTCGACAAAGTAGTAAACCAGCGCCGCGGTCATAGTATAAACTAGAGCCCAGTAGTGTGCTAGTAGAAGTCAGCAGTTATGCAGCCAGCTTCAAATTATCTGGTGGGATAGGAACTAACGTTGCAAACGAGGGCTGGTCCGTCATCTGGGGGGTCTGTTCTCACGATCGAACAATGTGTTTCTCACGGACTCGTAGGACCCAGATCTGCAGATGGAGGCGCAAGGAGGAGTATCCACGGAACTGGTGTGCTTGAGAGAAGCAGAGGGCACAGGCCTTGGATGTTCGTACATAACAATGAGTCTCCGCGGCATTATTTGTGAATTTATGCTATTTTTTGCCCATATATGTAGGATATTTACGGATGCTTATTTGAGACTTTCGGTGCTGGTAGGACAGGAAATAACAGGCAACCTCTTCCCCGGGCATGCAGGGGCGGCACGCAGACGCTGGGACCCCGGAGTCGCAGTGTTGAAGTAAGTGTGTACCCCGATGTTGCTTGCGCTCGCTTGTGCCCGACTGCCACCGGTCAGGCCTCGTCTCGAGCGCCGCAGAAGCTGCAGCGAGTGTGGAAGCTCGTCTGTCAACTGGGAACGGGGGCGTCCAGGTCGGGCATCTCCCCCCTGGGTGTTGAACATAGGTAGCAAGCCCCTCAGGAGGGTGTTGAGGACAGCGGACGGGACACCCCGAGCACAGGCCTCAAACGTACCAGTACCGTCCTACGCACACCCTACAACCCGGCTCTCCCGTGTGTCCCACCTTCAACTCAGAGACAAACGTTGCTCAAACATGAAGGACAAGGGGAGGAACAGTAGCGCAGATCCAGAATCGCCACCGCACTGCCACCGCTGTGCTCCATCGACTGCTCGGTGGCAATAGGCACCCCCAAAAGACTTCACGTAAGCTGTTCCTACTGAGATTTGCGGCTTACTCAACACCCCGAGGATGCGCGCCCCCGTGATGCTTTAATGCAACGTGTCCGTCGTTGAAGACATGCATCGTGACGTGGAGGGCGGGGTCACGAGTCACTTGAACGCAGTGACACGTCTCTGGAACAGTTGTTGTTGCTGGCGTCGTTTCGGGCCCAGTCTGAAATCTTACGCGAGCCAAAAAGCAAGTTGTTTCTCCTGACGGCGATGGCCGATGGCCGAAAGCAATGTCACCAAGGCTATGAATGGATTAGGCTGTGGTGGGCTGCATGCACTGCGACAACCTTAATTACTGGGCAGAGTGTTTGCTGCTGGGCTGGCTGTGCCTTCTGTGCCTTGCTTGGAAACACTTTTCCGTTTTACATTTATATCCAGCTGGCGGTTATCAGCATCAGCTGCATCTTGTTCTCCTTCCACGTATACACTCTCTAGACACACCCACATGCCAAACGAGACGACGCCCCTCCTCCCCGAGCCGTCGCCGAGCTCGCCGCGGCACTCGCGGCACGCGAGCTGGGCGCTCCCCATCCCGCACCTGCCGGGGCGGAAGCGGTCCGACTCGCCCACCGCCGTCAGCACCGGGAGCACGGGGCGGCACGGCGGCGAGCGCAAGGTGTATGCGCTGTATGCGCTGCTCGTGCTGCTCGGCGTCGGCCTCGGCGTCGGCGCGACCGTCGCGTACGACCACCGCCCGGCGCAGAAACCCCCCATGGTCCCGCCGGTGTGGAAGCTGCCGCCCGTGAGTATCGGTGGCAACAGCGATAGCGATGGGGATCCCCACAAGCTTCAAGCCCCCTCAGGGGTGTTTATCGCGAGTGACGAACTGGCGTTGCTTCTGTCGCGGAATCGCATCAGATTCAGAGATAGCGTTACGCATTCCAGGTTCCGTCCGGCGATGGCAGTCATGTGGACGGTGTGTTTACAGCCCAACAAGCCATCGCGATGTTGACATTGATTCGGAATGGCAAGAGATACATGCTAACGCTCGCAGCCCACTGGCCTCCCGCGCAACCCGGCCTACCTCTCAGGTCCGGGCGTCGGCGGCGTCGCGGCCGAGGACAAGATGTGTTCCGAGATGGGCGTGTCCATCCTGCGGGACAAGAATGGCACGGCGGTCGATGCGGCAACCACCACGACGCTGTGTATCGGTCTCCTGAACGGGTTCAGTTCGGGCATTGGCGGTGGCGGCTTTGCGCTCGTCTCGTTGCCAGATGGCCAGACGGCAGCGGCTGAGCACCACGAGTGGGAGATGCACCCCGAGTTTGCCAGCGATAACGACACCGATAGCGATGCCGATAACGCCGACGCTCTCCTCGAATCCGATGCGCAGACCTCACTCGGCTCCAAGAAGGCACGCGTCCTCGCGATCGACTTTCGCGAGACGGCCCCCGCGGCATCGGACGCCCACATGTACTCCAAGACGGGCCGCAAGGCGTCACAGGTCGGGGGCCTGGCGGTGTCCGTGCCCGGCGAGTTGCGCGGCCTCGAGGCCGCATACAAGATGTACGGCAAGGTGCCGTGGGCGGACCTCGTGGCGCCGGTCATCAAGCTCGCGCGCGGGTGGCAGGTGTCGCGCGAGCTCGCGAGGCGTATCCGACTGTACGGTGCGTTTATGCTCGAGGACGACGCGTGGGCCGAGGTGTACGCGCCGCGCGGCGCGCTGCTCGTCGAGGGCGAGTGGATCAAGCGCGACAAGTACGCGGAAACTTTGGAGATTATCGCGCGCGAGGGCCCCGCGGCGCTCTACGCCGGCGCCATTGCCGACGACATTATCGACACGGTCAAGGCCCACGGGGGCATCATGACCCACCAGGACCTGACCGACTACAAGGCGCGCGTGTACCCCGCGATCCAGGGCGAGTTTGCGGGCCAGACAGTGTACTCGATCGATGCGCCGGCGTCGGGCGGCGTCATGCTCGGCATGCTGCAGATCCTCGACCCGATCATCGACACCAAGGCGTGCTGGGACGAAAAGGCCTCGCACAACGTCATTGAGGCGATGAAGTTTGCCTTTGGCGCGCGGTCAGAGGTCACCGACCCCAAGTTTGCAAAGAACCTGACGCGCCTCGCCGAGTTCCGCACCAAGGAGTGGGCAGACGAGCACCGCGCGCTCTTGACGAATGTAACCCACGGTCCCGACTACTACGGCCTTAACACCGAGTCGCTCATGGACAGCGGCACGACGCACCTGTCGGTCGTCGACCAGTGGGGCGGCGCCGCGAGCGTGACTTCGACCGTCAACCTCATCTGGGGCAGCCACGTCATGACCTCCAAGACGGGTATCATCCTCAACGACGAGCAGGACGACTTTGCGGTCCCCGGGCAGCCGGACGCGTTCGGCCTTCCCCCCTCACCGTGGAACTACCCTGCACCGGGCAAGCGGCCGCTCTCGTCGACGGCCCCGACAGTCGTGCACTCCAAGGCCGGCGCGATCAAGGCTGTCCTTGGCGGCTCGGGCGGCTCCCGCATCTTCCCATCCGTCGCGCAGGTGCTCGTCAACCTCGCGTGCGGCGACGACCTCAGCGCCGCCATCGAGCGCCCCCGCCTGCACGACCAGGTGCTCCCGGCGCTTACGACCGTCGAGGTCGGCCCCGACGGCATCGACAAGGCGTGGGTCAAGGGCCTCGAGGCGCGCGGCCACAAGATTGGCCAGTTTGACATCAACGTCGGCGCCGCAGAGGTCCAGGGCGTGCTCGTCGACAAGCAGGGGGGCGTCTGGGCGTCGAGCGACTCGAGGAAGAACGGTATCGCTGATGTCTACTAGCGTCAAGAGATAGTCTAGACGTACACGAGGAGTTGGTCTTATTTGTATATCGCATCCTAGCATGAACGCATGAACACTGATGAGCTGTGCTGATGGTCTCGTCCACGCGGTACGCCTCCTCACTGCTCCGTAGACGGCATTACAACACCTGATGCATATTGTCTTGTCCTATCCTTCCATGCAATACAACCATCTAGCACTCTACGCCCTCGCGCGCTCGAGCAGCTCGAGCAGCGCGACCGCCTGCTGCCGCACCGACAGCCCGGGTGCACTCTCCGCAATCTCCCTTAAACGGACTTTGAGCTGGTAGGGGTGGAGGATGTTGACGACCTCCTGGCGGGGGCGGTGGGAGCGCGAGTGGGGCGTCTCGACGAGATGCTTGAGCGTGCGGATGGCGGGGACGCGGATCCCGTCGTTGCGCGAGTTGAGCGCCTGCGAGAGCGCCTCGAGCAGCTCCTCGCGCGCGATGAGCGCCGCGCGCTGCCGGTCGTTGCCGAGCGCGAGGTGCGACAAGATGTACAGACTCGGCACGGCGAGCTTCTCGTCCGACGTCGAGACCACTGCGCGCGCGGTGCCCACCGACGCGGCGACGTTGGCCGTCACGCTGTCCAGGAGCCAGTCGGTGCCGAGCGCCTCGAGCGTGCGTGCGAGCTCGGCCGAGGGCTGGTCGTCGACCAGGTTCTGCAGGATCTCGAGCGCCTGCGAGCGCAGCACGGGCGAGACACCGGGAGACAGTAGGTGCCGCAGATTGTCCCACCCGAGCGAGCTCATCACGTCCTGCTTCAAGGACTCGGACGCGTGGTACATGATGTTCTTGAGGGCCCAGAGTGCGTTCTCCGCCAGCGGCTCGTACGGCGACGACGTGAGCTCGACGAGCAGCTGGATCCCGCCGGTCGCTAACAGTTTCTGCTGTCAGTTACAGCTAGAGAATGCCCTAACTTACAGCCTTGAGGGGAGAAAAGTCGGTGACGAGATTACATATCGTGGCGGTGGCGGCGACCTCGACGGTCCATGCGCGGTTGCCCAGCTCCTCTTCGGCAGTCACGTCCCAGTCGCGCGAGTCGATGGGGCCGTCCTCGGCGTCGATCTGGCGGCGGGCGACTTCGCGGCGGAGCGTCTCGACGACCTCTTCGCCGACGCCCGAGTCGACGAGCGACGTGCGCAGGATCGCGACGGTGCGAGACAGGGCGCGCGCGAGCTGGCACGCGGCGGCGCGCACGCCGTAGCTCGGGTGCGAGAGGGCGGTGCAGATGAGCGGGAGCACGGGGGGCCCCGCGTCGGCAATCTGCGAGCGCGTCGGCTCGTAGTTGAACGACAGCGAGGCGAGGGCGAGCAGCGCCGCTTCCCGCGAGCGGGCCGCCGCCTCGTGCCCGAGCTCGCCCCGCGACTCTTCCGAATCTACCTCCACCAACATGCTGATCAGCTGCGAGGGACAGGCCTGGTCCGCTGCGGCCTTCTGCAGTCGCTCGTCGTCAGATACAAGCGAGGCTGGCGTCAGTACATGCGAGTGAGCAGGGCCTCACCAAGGACAAAGCACAGCTTGACGCGCTCGTCGACCGCCTCGGTGCGCAGCAGCTTGATAATGACACTGAGCAGGTTCATGTTCGTGAGCGAGAGCGCGACGCGGTCGCGGGTGTGCGTGCCCCTGTCCGCCTTGATGATGTTGGTCAAGCACGACGCGACGGCTATCCGCACGCCGGGGGGTCCGGTCTCCAACAACTGCGCCAGCAGTGAAACCATGTCGGTGATCCCCTCGTGGGCCATCTCGCCGCCAGCATCCCACTCGCGGACGTAGGCCGCAATTTGCGGCTGGCCCTTTACGAGCGAAGCAATCAGATCCAGCGCGGCCTCGAGGAGACGGGGATTCGGGCGGTGGTCCGATACCCACCAGTCCCACACCGTCTCGAGCAGCGTAGGGACAATGTACTGTTCCTCGTGTAGGACGCCGAATATCTCGCGATGGGACGGGAGGACGATCAGCCTTGCGAGCAGCTGGTACAGCGGGAGCAGGATCGCCGGGTCGGGGTTCTGGCCGATGAGCGCGAGGAGCGCCTGGCGGTTCGGCGGCTCGAACACGAGACCGAGCGCCGTGGCTGCCTCCTCCCGCAGCTGCGACGCGGCACGGGACCGCACGCGCGCGGGGCGGAGGACGTCGTCGCCCACCAGTCCCGTGCCGACCACCTTCTGCTCGGTGCCCACGCCCCACATGTGCCCCCAGACCGCGTCGGCCGTCGCGCCGAGAATGTTCCTCAGCGCCCGCAGGATCGGGGGCAGCATGCGCGCCGCTGCGGGGTCGCCGGCCTGCGTCCGCACCAGGTCCAGCAGGCGTGCGGGCACCTGCTCCGCCAGCATGGGGCGGAGCGTCAGCGCGCCCGCCGACCCGAGCGCGCCGAGGATCACGGCCGACTCACACACGATCGGCATGCGCTCCCTGTTCGGCGCCTTGAGCAGCTGCAGCAGACTGATGTCAGAAGAGAGTCGAGGTGGAGCGCAGCTCTGCTACTCACAAGACCAACAGGGCGTCGTCGCTCGCGTACTCGACCTTCTTCCAGGTGTTCCCGATGACGCTGTTCTTGAGCGCCTTGAGTTCGCGCAGGAGCTCGTCCGGCGCGGTCGCCTTCGTGAGGGCCTGCAGCTTCGGGGACGCTGTCATGCCGGGAGTCTAGTGTGTAGGTGGGTTGGTGTTATTGTTGTGGTGGACGCTCCATTGTCCTATTGTGTGGTGGGTCCTCATCGCGACGACCTGTCAGGCATCGAGTGTGGGGAAGAGTGGGGCCCTGGCTGGTGGCTGTCTGTGGCAGAGCGCACATTGCGCGGCGGTAGACGCAGGCTGGGCGGGAGTATTCTCGCGTGGAGGTCTGGATTCTGGTCAAATCTTCTTCTGTATTTGATTTGAAAGTGTATTCCTATATTCCTAATGAGCGATTAAACAACTTTTCTAATGGGCGGGTCAAGCCGGGTGGATATTTCACCGCCTACCCAGCGTATAGTCACGTGATACATGTTGGATTTTTGTTTCCCAGCCCAGCGACCTTTGTGTCCAGGCAGGGAATGCACTTTTTTTTTCTGTTCTCTGGAGTGATCGTCATTTTCTACCAGAGACCTTTGATTTCCGACAACCACCCATCTCATCCTCGTCCTCTCTCCATCTCCAACCCCCCTCCATCTCTTGACCCCGACCCCATCATATCTCTCGACGCTGCTGCTCTGACCCCGGGCAACAGCTTGAACAGGCTCGACCACCCCTCGGAGCTTCCAAAAGGGGTCCTCATATACCCCACTCGCCACCGGCACCGCGGATCGGAAAGCCAAAAAGTCACAAGACCTCGGACTCTAGTCGTTCCCCGCCGCTACCTGTCCTAACCCGACACCCTTCTTGCGTCTCGACACTCTCACATACCCCGCGACACCCACGATGCTGCGTTCTAGGATCAACGTCGCGCTGAGGCGCCGTGCGGCGCTTCCCTCCCCCTCCCGCGCGATTCTCTCCCCGACATGCCCGTCCTGCTCGCGTCTGTACTCGTCCCCATCCCCCCCGAGGTCAAAACCTGCTGCGGCGGTGGCGCAGTCGTCGGCGGGATACGAGCCGAGCGTAATGTACTCGTCGTCGCCGCGGGCAGAGGCCGAGCCGCACCGCTTCAACTCGACAACCCACTACCCCATCGGCATGCACCAGCCAGTCATGCTCCCCTCCCCGCTTCCCAGCGATGTCACTGCCTCACCAGGATCGCTTCACGACGACCTGTACCGGACAACCTCGTCAATGGACACCATCTCGATGCTCGCAATCTGCGCGACCCGCCCGGAATTCGTGCCCCGCGCGTACCTCATCTTCACGCAAGTGCTCGACGACGTCAAGCGCGGCGCCCAGCGCAGCCCCGAGGCCAAGGTGTGGGCGGTGATCATCAAGGCGATGGCCAAGCTCGGCAAGCCCGAGGAGAGCTCGTTCAACGCCGAGCGCAAGGCCGAGCTGTGGCGCCACCGCGCCGAAAAGGTCGTGCAGGAGTGGGAGAGCCTGTCTGCGGACGCTGGTGCGAAGAAGTCTAGCCGGAGGGGCTGGGAGCCTGCCCTCCAGCGCCAGGGCATGCTTGTCTACCGCGCGTGGTTTGCCGGTCTGGTCGAGTGAGTATGAGAAATCTAGGACCAGAGTTTTAGCTGACTTTTGCAGGGCCGGTCTGCCGCTCGACCCGATGCTCGTGCACCTCGAGCACCCCGACATTGGTCTCAAGAACCTCATTGCCGGGATGCCCCAGGGACTCGTTTCCTCTGCTCTCGACCAGGTCAAGGCGTTTGCGACCAAGAGCAGCCGCCCCGCGATTCTCGACGAGATTGAGCACCTCCTCAGCGTCGAGACCAACACAAGAGCGTTCCAGGAGCGCCAGAACGCGCTCGAGTCGGTCCCCGCCGTTACTTCCGTCCCGGAAACACGCAAGGCGTCCAAGGAGACTGGCGAGATTGACCACTCGGATCTCTCGCCCAAGGAGCGTTTCGCCATCACCAACCTGCGCGGCACGCTCGACAAGATCAACTCGCCGCTGTCCAACCACAACCGCCAGATGATGCTCGAGCGGGCGTCGTACGACGCCGCCGAGGAGGAGCTGCGGCACTCGGCCAAGATGCTCGAGGAGGCGGGCGTCGGCGGCGTGCAGCGTCTCCAGCGCAGCGTCCTCCAGGGCCACATGTACCGCTGGCACAAGGACCTCACGCCGTACCTCGAGCGGGATATTAAGCGGATGAGGGCCCAGTTGAAGTCTGACCCGAGTGCCCTCGACGCCACCCCGCCCCGCTGGACCGCGAACAGCAAGATTAAGGACAGCACGCTGCTGGTGTATCTTTCTGTGCTTCCGGCAAAGAAGCTCGCGCTCATCACGATTCTCGAGCTGATGCGCATGGTCGGCTCGGGTGGTATTCCCGACGGCATGAAGACGCTCCGTGGCTGTATTGGTGTCGGAAAGGCCATCGAGACCGAGGGACGCGCAGACACGATCCGTAACGTTAGCGGACCTGGATCGCCCGAGTGGCAGAAGTCACTCGACACAAAGTCACAAAAGCCCGACCGTACCGCCATCACCAAGGTGTGGTTGGAGGTTGGCCGCGACCGCGAGGAGCTGCTCGCCAGCGCCGGCGATGCCGAGCACAGGGAGCACGGCGTCAACACCAGGCTGGACCTTGCCAGTGTCTGGACGCCCCCGTGGACGCAGATGGTGCAGATGAGCCTGGGATCGTACCTCGTCGACGCGCTGATGAAGACAGCCAAGGTCGAGCGCAAGGGTGTTGATCCCGAGACTGGCGACATGGTCAAGGAGCTCCAGCCGGCGTTCAACCACACGTACGAGTACGTGCGCGGCAAGAAGCTCGGCGTGATCCGTCTCAACCCGGCGGTGGCCGAGCGTCTGGCGTCCGACTCGGTCCGCACAATGATCCACGCCAAGCACCTGCCTATGCTTGTTCCGCCTCGCCCGTGGGAGAAGTGGAACAGCGGCGCGTACCTCACCTCCCGCGTCGCCGCGATGCGCTTCAAGGACTCGATCGAGCAGATGAACTATCTCCAGGACGCGTCCAACAATGGCCATCTGGACCCCGTGTTCAAGGGTCTTGATGTACTGTCGTCAACACCGTGGCGCATCAACCGCAAGGTGTTTGACGTCGTGCTGGAGGCGTGGAACAAGGGCGACGCCATTGCGGATATTCCCGCGACGCCCGAAAAGACAGTGTACAACTTTCCCGACGAGCTCGACCCGCGCGAGAGCGACCCGCAGGTACGCTCCGAGTACCACGAGCGGAAAAAGATTGCGACGCTGGCGCAGCGCAAGGACCACGGCGAGCGCTGCAAGTATAACTACAACCTCGAGATTGCGCGCTCGTACCTGAACGACACTTTCTACATTCCGCACAACATGGACTTCCGCGGCCGCGCGTATCCCATCCCCCCGCATCTTTCTCCCGTCGGCGACGACCTGTGCCGTGGTCTCCTGACGTTCGGCGTCAAGAAGCCCCTCGGCGCTACCGGACTCAAGTGGCTGCAGATCCATCTCGCCAACGTGTACGGTTTCGACAAGGCGTCGTTTGAGGACCGCGCGCAGTTTGCCGTCACGCACCGGGACCAGATCTTTGATTCCGCCGACAAGCCGCTCGACGGCAAGCGCTGGTGGCTCGAGGCCGAGGACCCGTGGCAGTGTCTGGCTACCTGCATGGAGCTCGCCGCGGCGCTGCGGTCGTCCGACCCCACTCAGTTCGAGTCGAGCTTGCCGGTGCACCAGGACGGCACGTGTAACGGCATGCAGCACTATGCCGCGCTCGGCGGTGACGTGCGCGGTGCCAAGGCCGTCAACCTCGAAAAGGGCGACCGCCCGGCGGATATCTACTCTGGTGTCGCCGACCTCGTCAATGCGGCACTGCTCGAGGAGCAGAAGAAGGGCGACCCCGTCGCAATGACGCTCCAACTCCCGCTCGGCCGCAAGGTCGTCAAGCAGACGGTCATGACGACCGTGTACGGCGTGACGTTCGTCGGCGCGCGCGAGCAGATTGCCAAGCAGCTGGCGGCGCGTGGCGACATGAACTCTGAGGACATTTACGTCGCGTCGACGCTGGTCGCGCACAAGGTGCTGGCGTCGATTGGCGACCTGTTCTCTGGCGCGCGCGCGATCCAGGACTGGCTCACGTTTGCGGCGCGTCTTGTTGCGCGCTCGATTTCTGCCGAGCGTCTCGAGACTGTGTTTGACGAGGCGGCCAAGCCCAAGACCGCCAAGGGCACCAAGAAGCCGCTGACCATCAAGAACCGCCTCGCCAAGGAGCTCATGACCGCCGTCGTGTGGACGTCGCCCCTCGGTCTGCCAGTCGTCCAGCCGTACCGCAAAGAGGTCAAGAAGCAGGTCATGACGTCGCTGCAGACCGTGTACATTTCCGACCCGAACGTGCAGTCGGAAGTGTCGCCGCAAAAGCAGGCGACCGCCTTCCCGCCCAACTTTGTGCACTCGCTCGACGCGACGCACATGCTCCTGACCGCGGGTGCGTGCTACAACGCCAACATTACATTCGCGTCCGTGCACGACTCGTACTGGACGCACGCGGCGACCGTCGAGAGCATGTCGGACACGATTCGCGACACGTTCATCCACCTGCACTCTGGCGACCTGATCAACCGTCTGCGCGACGAGTTCCTGGACCGCTACGGCGACAACTACATTCCGATCAACACGGGGTCCAAGATCCTCTCCGAGGCGAGCAAGCAGCGCCGGTCGACCAAGGCCCGCATCGCCGCCATTGCGAGCGAGGTCGACGAGGTGGAAGGTGAGGCCGCCGAGGCCGAGCCACTCGACGCAGAGGACGACATCAAGCCCGGAGAAGAGGGCCTCAACCTCAACGAGCTCAGCGCCGACATTCCCATCAAGAACGTCGGCGGCCAGCGCTTTGTGCGCTTCCGCGACGTCCTCCCGCCCACACCGCCCCGCGGACAGTTTGACGTTCAGCGCATTCGCGACTCGCAGTATTTCTTCTCGTAGTCGCGAGTGAGCGAAGCCAAGCGAAGCGGAGCTCGCTGCGGCCACGAGTCGAGCTCGTTGGACTTGGATCCGGACCATTACACTGCATTCTCTCATCATCACCAAAATAACTCGAAAGCAGAGCGTCGCGTCGCGTCGCGTCGCGCCGCTCCGCCGAGCTAGATGCGGATGGCACTGCCTCCCCGCCTGTACGCATTGTCTGTAAGCATTATTCCATGCATGCACCACCATTCTGATTGGGATATATGGGCTGGAGGTGGAGACTGACGAGCACTGTTGCACTGCGGAGGAGGAGAATAGACGACGAGGCTAGAGATGGATGATGCCCGACGTCGTCAAATATCAGACCTCGCTTGAATCCAGACCAGGTGCCCAGCAGAGCACGACGATCGGGTGAGTGCAAGAGCTGCATCTCCCGTCAGTCACCAGTTCGACTCTGATTTCTGCCACTCGCTGCTAAATGCCACCATCGCCGCGTGCCGACGAAGAGAAGGTTGGAGCAAGGGAAGGGGAAGAGAAAGAGAAAGGTGAAGGGAAGGAGAAGGGGAAGTGAAAGGGGAAGGAGAAGACGGCGATCCCATCGCCGCGGAGACCAACGCCAAGGCCGACAACCACATCGATAACGACGACGGCGCCCCCAACGTGAACCCTATAACGGCCATGAGATCGAAGCAGACGGGGAGGAAAACAACGAGGAAGGAGAGGCCAGTGGACAGGCCGACATTACAATGTACCAGTTGGTGTCGGATAGCGAGGAGGACCGCCAATGTGGCAAGTCACAGGCCGTACCTCGTCGCAGCTCCACCCACGCCAACGAGCGCATACAAATCCCAACGGACCAGCCGGTGAGGACAGCCGCCTCTCTGCTGGCGCGTGCAAGCGTAGACCTGGCACCTCCTTTGCCACTTGTCGCTTTCGCGGAAATGTGGCGCTCCGCACCTCCCAGACTTCAGAGCTGTCAATGTCGGGCAGCTCAGCCGCCAAAAATTCATGCACAGGTGTGCTCGTGGCCGCGTTTCGTCCCCCTTGTGATCAATACGCCATAATATTCGTGGCACATGTGCACCCGTCAGCGCGGGAGCACATTGACAAGCACTCGGGCACGATCGAGGGCTATACATAGAGGGGAACGCCGTGAAGCATGGCTCTCAGTGACCACCAGTGTGAATGTGGTTGTGATTGTGATCGGTGTGAGCACGATTGTGATTGCTGTGAGCACGGTTGTGATTCCGAAAGGACCTCTGAAACTTCGAAGTGAAACGCGTGCCGGAGGACATGCCCGTTAGCGCACGAGTGCATTCACACGCATTACATGCGCTAGAGCACGATAGAGGCCCATAGAGGAGAAGGTCTGCGTTGGAGTATGCATAGATCTCGGAGACTACCTGGGTGAGTACAGATGTGATTGTGATCGTTGTGAGCACACTTCGGAGTGAAACACGCCGAATGTTCGTCCTCTCCAAAGCATCATCTTGGCACTGGGCACTGGGCACTCGCGGGATACTCCTTCACTCGTTGGGGACGCTTCACTCGTCGGCGGTGCGGTTGACCTGCCCTCCACAAGTATATAAGTGCCCTCAGATGCCTGTCCGTTTCCAGCACTCAACAAGCATCTTCGGGCAGGCCCCATCCATCGCACTCACAAACTCACCCGACCTCATCGACAAGCCCGACCTCATCGACAAGCCCGACCTCATCGACAGGCCCGACCTCATCGACAGGCCCCACCTATCACATTCACCAACTCACCCCACCTCATCGACATCGCTGTCCAACCACTCAAGCCACCCACAAACTCCGATCTCCAACAGTAGCCATGGTTCTCCTAGCGAAATATGTAAGTTCTCTCCTCCCCTAGCCGTCTGGCTGCAACATTCACGCTGACACGCAGCTCTTCGCGTCGCTCGCCTGCTTTGCACTGATGGTCGCGTCCTCGCCCATGCCCACGGGTGGTAGGAGCGAGTCTATAGAGGGGGACCTACAGGGGGACTCTGGCCCCTCCGACGGTCAGGTGCCGCCCGTAGGATCGATCAGAGGCTCGTCTCCGATTCGGTCTCGGTCGCGGTCGGGGTCGCCGTCGGGATCTAAGTCTCGGTCGGGATCCAAGTCTCGGTCGGGGTCGAAGTCTCCCTCGGGGTCCAGGTCTCCGTCGAGGTCTAAATCTCCGCCTAAGACGGTAAAGACGTTAACTATTGGTCAGTCGAGGCCTAAAACTCCGCCCAAGACCAAGACGGTTGAGGCATGGCGTTGTCAACTCGGTAAAAGTAAAACCAGTCCTGTAACCTGGGTCGACGACCAGGTCGCACGCACCACTTGCTTCCACAATAGAGACAAAATCAAGAACCTCAAGAAACCGCTCGCCGGCCAACAACCTAGTCGGTCTGAATACCCCAAGAAATTCATGAACCATGAGAATTTCGACATAAAATCCACCGTTTACGAAACGTGGATCGACGGCAAGCACCGTGCTCTCTGCAACGGCCAGGGTAAACTCAAAGGTGTCCTCGCCCACACCGGCGGCACCAGCAACCTGTTTGTAGAGTGTAAACTGACGGATAAGCCGGTCTAGCAGATAGGGCGAGCCGAGCTCCAGCCAGTCCCCCCCGCGCGGGCGGCAGGGAGGACACTTTGATAGAGAAGAACAGTGTACAGCAATGTACAGCATCTGTACATGGACACGGAGAGATGATGGAGAGATGTGATCGTTGTAGAGAGTAGGAGTGATGAAACGAGTTCCAGTTGAGAGTATGCACGAGGCGAGGCGATACTGCTTGATCCTTGAAACTTGAAACTTGATACTTAAAATGCGATGCACCGCCCGGCCCGGGATCCTGCGAGGGGGGGCGGGGAGAGGATTGACGCTAGACGACGCACTCTAAACAGTGTGGTCCGTCCAGGAGAGATATCTCTCCTCCACGTCATCCCTCTATCGTTTCTCTTTCGTTTCTCCATCTCTCTATATCTCTCTATATCTCTCTATATCTCTCTATATCTCTCTATATCTCTCTTCCTGCCACCCATGGCTACCTGTCCGCCCACCAACCCTGCCAGCTCTGGTACCATCAACACCGCCGGCACTCTCGGCACGGTCGACATCGTCGCCCCCATCTGCCGGCTACACGAGGATGTGCTGGCTGACATCCTGACCCTCCTTGATGGGCGTAATCTGGCCACTGCGGAGCGCGTCTCACGCCATTGGCGATACGTCATCCACGAACGGCGCTTGTGGCGCATCCTGTTCCTTGCTTTGGACAATGTAGATACCACCAAGAAGTGGCGTCTGCGCGCACTGGATGCACCGCAAGATGAGCAAGCGGACGTCGATGGTGTGGTGGATGCGGCTCTGCCCGAGGGGGACGGCCGTGGTGTCTCGGGACCACCACTTGACCCGGTAACGCTGCGTATGTTGTCCGCGTCGCGGTCTTGTATTGACCCCAGACAGGTGCGCCTTGCGAAGCGGCTGGAAGGCGGAGGTGGAGCGGGACCTCAAAGCCAAGTATGCGGCTGATGACCCCATCTGGGCTCGCATCTATCGCAAGAATGGCAAGGTTCGGAGACCCGTTTTCCCCCGAGCCACCGATCTGGACTACCAGTGGGGCACACGCCGAGACAAGCCTGACTGGCGCCAGCTGTGTGAGTGCTAGCCTGCCGCGACATTGCTCCATGCTCATACAGCATAGATGCTCAGCACATGAGGACCAGGGCAAACTGGATCGCTGGGCGGCCCGTGTCAACCACAATCGTTCCATTCCATGTTCCAAAGGAATACTTCGAGCTCTTCCTCGTGGGCGATGACCCCGGCGACGACTCTTTGGTGTTTACGGCCGTACGAGACGGCCTAAAGGCTCGCTCAGTGTTGATTTGCATCGAGCGCACCACAGGTGCCATCCGCTACATATCCGCCCTCCCCTATGATGTAAACTCGGGCAGGTGGGGTTCGCACCCGAATGTGGGCATGTTTGGCGGGTATCTTGTCGAGAACCGGGACTACTCCTACCCCGACGACGACTCGGACGACTCGGACGACTCGGACGACAGCAACGACGACTCGTACGACTACTCTGACGTCGTCGTCGACGACGACAACTCCGACGACAACTCTGACGACGACTCGGACGACGATAGCAGCGATGACGATGACTCCGACGTAGGGGAAGGGCAGGGCAAGGAAGAGGGTGGACGAGACCGACAGCTTGGACAGCATGACGATTATACTTTTGACAAGGATACAGCGTTTGTGTCGCACCTCTACCTTTCGGGTCGTGCTCTTCACCACTTGGGCGAGAAGAACATGTCAACGAGGTCATATCCGCCAGGACGACATTTGCAGCCTGTCGGATCGACACCCAACAGGCTGCCCCAGGCATTCGACCAGCTCGACAACTGCGGGGATCATCTGGAGATAGGAGGACTCCACCCCAATCCACAATGGGGGCCAATTACTGCGACGACTTTCGACCAGTTCCCATGGAAGACGTCGGCTCCAGAGAAGGACTATGGCATTGTGAGTCCACGAGCATGAGTACCTGAGTACATGCGTACATGCGTACATGCGTACATGCGTACATGCGTACATGCGTACATGCGTACATGATCCTTGTCCTTATCTGACAAGACTAGGTGCCGCATTGTTACATGACGGAAAGGTACTTTCTAGTCGAGGGCAGTGAGCGAGACCAGCGAGTCGACGTGTATTCGCGTTCCGATGGGGACCTTGTGGTCACACTGCCAGACTATCCGACAACGCCAGACGATGTCTTGTCCCGCAGACCTGCTGCGCTCGCGTACCAGCTCAACACCCAGTATATATCGGATCAACGACAGCAGCATAATGAGGTGTTCGATGTGCCGCTCACCTTTGTCGACGACGAAAACTTCATCGAGCATATGTCTGGCGCAGAGAGCGAGCCCTCCATTGGGACGTGAGTTGGCGTCTTGGGCTATCGTCGGCAACTCTTGATCCGAGTCTGACATGCAGGTTGAGCTTCAGCCGAAGTGGGGCGGGGGTATTTAATCTCGGTGATGGAAGTCTCATCATCCCGCACATGCAGCAAGTCTTGGACGGGGCAAGCATGGTGCCGCCACCTGATCGCGCCGCGTACGTCGCGGAGCGTTCGCTTCTTGTCATCGCCGACAGTGCAGCTCCATGGGGCAGGAGTTTTGTCGTCGACGGGATGGTGGCATTCGATATACATAGTACCCCAGAGGTGAGAAGTGTTGGTTTCAATCGAGGTGGCATGCGCTGATAATTGCAAAGACCGGGACGCGCTCCACGGTGTTCCTAGACATTGACCAGCTGCCCCGTCTCACTCCCGGTATGGCACCTCCCTCGCTCACCGCCCGCGTGCATCCGGCACGAAGCGACGGCGACATGACCCGGAGCAGCGGTAACCCGGACATTGATACCGTGTTCTTCATGGGCTACACATTTGACTTCTCGTTGTATTTGATGAAGAAGGGAGACCGCAGAATCCTACGGATCACTAGCTATGAGCCCGCCCTGCCCTCCCGGGATCCCTAGGTGTTCAATGTGAGCGTCTCACGGAGCTGTGCGTCAATGCGCTGGTCACTGGGGAGGTCCGCCATGGTGGAGTGAGCGAGCGAGCGAGCGTAGCGAAGCGAGCTGCGGCTGCGAGCCGCCGAATCCGCACCATTACACTGCATTCTTCTCATCCATGCACCACGCACACCAAAATAACTCAATGGCGAGAAGCAAGCGCAAGCTGCGCCCCGCGTCGTGTCGCGTCGCTTCGCTCCGCCGAGCTAGATTGGCGGGATGGCCACCCGGCCCTGTACGTATTGTCTGAGCATTATTCCATGCATCACCATTCTGATTGGGTTTTATCGATGGCACAAGGTGCGGGGCGGAGTGACGAGCACTGTTGCGTGAAGCCAGAGCACGACGAGCATCTAGTGCGATCAAGGTCGATCATGATGACGGCGAGACAGCGGTGCCCGCAGCGCGCAGCAGCTGCGCACGATCCAGAACGATCCAGGCGATCGGCATTCTAACTGCCCAGGCGACCCCGGACTGCGGATGCGCATCGTCTTCATCAGTCTCGATGATCTGATACGCTCTGGGCCTGGAACACGCTCGCTTGCAGAGGCGTCGGATGGCGGTGCTTATGGTGCTTATCGCGCTGCGGTCGGTGTCGCTGCGGTCGGTGTATGTTTATCCCGCGCTGCGCGAGTTGACCGAGTCAGTTGGGCTCCAAAGCTCCAAATAGTAGCTCGGCTACTCTAAGCTTCGACGGAAAGCCTGGAATGCTGGGAGCTGACTTAGCTTCTGGGCACAGTGGCAGCGGCTGTCAACGGCTCGCGGTACCCGCCGCCTCATGCTCATGCCCAGCGGCAACCTGGAGTCGCACGTTATTCGGATGAACCAATTTTCCGTGCGGTGCCTCTGTGCCTCTGTGCCACATTCTGCTGCACATCTGAACCTCTGACCCATGCAACATCTCCAGGCGTCCGATTCAGAGATCGAGATCGGACATCGGACATTGAACATCGAACATCGAAGAGGCAGAAAGAGGCCACACCCCACGCCCGCCCCGCCCGCCACCCCGCTCTGCATCCGACAAGGCCCTCGCGACAAACCCTTTCCCTGCCACCTTTTCCTGCGGCGATCAGCGCCCTGATCTGCGGGGAATTCACGCGACCCCAGAACACGCCGCGCTCGGACGGACTCGACGCATGACGTCTTGACGTCTCGATGCTGTCCATGAGTATAAGTGTATGCGTATTTTGCAGCTTGTGCAGATGACGCCAAGACACAATACCAGCAGCAGCAGAACGGCGACCTGCAACCTGCAGCCTGCAAGGACAACCAAGTTACCGAGAAAGTTCTGCCTTACATAATATCGGCTCGGTCGGGTACGTCGCCCACCGCTCCCCCGCAGGCACGAGATCTCGGCTGATAACTATGTTTCCACGCATTCCGCTGTCCCGGGACGCGACGCGGCAGCTAAAGCGCGAAAATATCTGGAATCCATGATGTGATCAGATCTGTGAGTGGCACCGTGGCACCCCCAGTGGTGACTCACTCGACTCACTCCCACTGCCGGCGCTAACCTGCTCTGCAGATCACGAGCAGACGAGCATGCGGAGACGAGCAAGCGAGCGCAGCCAGTAGCCAGTAGGCAGCAGCAGCGATAATCTGATTATCAATGCCAAGCACCGGTCTGGCCGGGTTCGGGATGGCGTGCGCCCTGCCCCACGCGTCGGGATTCCCGATGGGTTTTCCGCTCTGCGCCAGGACTTGATCGTGCACACTGAACACCACGAAAGCGAACCCAGGAAGCGAGAACGAGAAAGAAATCGAGCATCGAGAAAACGAGAAATCTCGAGAAACAGAAACACAGAGTATGAGAGACTAGTAGACGGGGCTGCGAGTGATAGCAAACGATGCAGAGGCGCTGCGATACGCAAACGATGCACACGATGCAAACACGCGTGGCGAGCTGCGCGCGGCGACGGCGCCGCCTCGCGGGGGCGGGGGGATCTCGGGGCGTTTCCGGCACAGGCGGCTACCTGCACCTGAACGGCCCGTGGGCCGTGTACTGCACCGTGGCTTGGGGCATGTGCTCGAACGCAGACTTGGCGGCCTTGGCGTGGCGGTGGCGTGTGGCGGCGCTCGCGGCGCAGCAGATAACGACATGCATATTGCTGGGAGACATTTGACGGGAAGGTGGAGGAGGCGAGCTCGAAGGGGAGGGGTGTGGGTGCGCGAGGCTGGGTGCGCAGCTCATCGCTTCGGATCCTCTGACGCCTTCAAGGGCCGCTGATAAAGCTCTTGTCTGGTTGCAGTGGGGCGGCTATCAGATACCCCGCCCAACGGCAGTGACTGCCCTCCTCACCCCTCCCCACGCCGCCTCCGAAGCCCTGTACCCACGCCGACGGCGCCGGTATCCGGAAATGAGCGTTCCACCAAGCACATCGAGCATCCAAGCAGGATTCAGGACGCAGGACACGCAGGGCGCAGAGCAGAGCCGCCGGCCGAATCGCAGTCCCTCGGCATTCCCGCTCGGATTCCCCACTGCACGCGATCACGATCACGATCGCCCGCGTTGCGCGCGGGCGCCGAGGGCTGGGGCTGGGTGGCCGATGCCCGAATCGCAGCACGCGCGCCGGGTGTCCGGGTGTCTCCTCTGTGCATGTGCTCTGCCCTGCCAGGGGTGCGGCAATCACTACGCCAGCAGCTGTGCAGGAGCAGTGCAGGAGCGTAATTTTAGCAGCGAATGCGCGCAATGGAGGGGAGTGGTCGCGTCGCCGCATGCGGAAATGATATATAGCGGCGGCTGCGCTCGCAGCACCCATCCCCCACACGATTTGTCTTTGTCAAGTCCAGTCTTTGGCTTTGTCGTTTTCGTTTTCGTCTGTTCTCTTCATCTAGTCTTCACCTAGTCCTCGTCCTCGTCCTCGTCCTCGTCCTCGTCCTCGTCCTCGTCTCCGTTCTCGTCCCCGTACTCGTACTCGTACTCGTGCTCGTGCTTGTCCTCGTCTTTGTTCGTCTCAGCTGTTCCACGCTTGCCACATTTCTCCTCCCTCCCGACGTCTCACTGCACGACAGCCCGCAGTCGACCACCTGCATTGCGGAAACCAAACAATCCGCGTCGAGACCCTCCCGCCGCAGTCGCGCAGCAAGAAAACGCAACAATTCTGGTCAAACCGCTGGCCAGACCCGCGCAACACCTTAATTTGACTGGCCCATTGCTCGTTACCTGACACATTGTGCACCTTACTCGCGAGCCCCGCAGCAGCCCATTGCATTCCAGCATCAGCTCCAGAATCCAGCATCCATCTCGAGTAGTCTCTCGTTCTCTCTTATACTCTCGCAGTCTAGCTTTTCGCTCAACACTGCTTTTCCATCTCTTGTCATCACCACCACCCTCGTTCTGATCTCTCCACCTCTCCATCCTCGGCGCCAAGCAGACAAGTCATAGTCTCTAGTACTCTAGTGTCGGCCCCCTCCGCGCCCTCGTGTCCTCGTTCCTCGCTTCCGTCGGCTACTCCCACCTCCACCGTTCGCTTGCACTCCGTGCCCGTCGGCGACAAACGTCACTTTGCCCAGCGTCCCGATCATATATTTCGAGACTGGCTCGACCTCAGCACTTCATCGAGCACTGCATTCTACGCACCCTTCCACGCAACCGCCTACTACGTCAACTCGAAGCGAACCGACATTTCGCTCGCCTCCGTCGACAACCGTCGCGTCGCTCAGCACAGCCAAACAAGACCTGATCTGACCTGCTGTGTTTATTGAGCATCAGATCCGTGGCCCATCTGTGAGTCATCCTAGTGCATCCGGTGGTGGTGTTGTTGCTCTGGGCGTCTTTTGTTCCACCAGTGGGGATGGCCGTCGGCCGTGTTGTGGTGTGTTTGTAAGCCGAGTTTCTGGTGTGTTTTCTCCGATTGAGTTGAGAGTGCGCTAGCCGCCAGAAGTAGCTGTGGATCCAAGTCCTTTCGGATAATTCCACAAACTACATCGGCGACCAACGCACTGCGGCATTCTCGTCACATGACGTGAAGCTGCAATAGCTGCAATAGCTGCAATGCGCGTGTTGCGGCGACTACTAGACGGGGTCGGTGTTCTAGCTCGGGACCTTTTTTGTGTTTAGCGAGCAGCTCGCTTGCTTCTCCGAGGTTACAGCAGTAGTGTTCACTTTTCTCGGCCGCCGCGGGTTCGGGTTGAGTGAGCGGAGTAATACTGTCCGAGGACGGAGGATAGAGGTCTGAGCGGTAATGGGCGGGGGTCGGAGGATAAGCAGCGGCAACATCGTCATCGTCATTGTTTCTTGTTGGAAACAAGGTTGAGTCGTCTCTCTCTTGGGCTCTACTCTTCCACTTGGAGTAGATGGATGTCGTCGTCCTGGGACCTCGTCTTGTGCTGTCCTGGGCAGATGCCATCCCCGAAACAAGCTCGTGGATTGTACGTAAGCCAAGTCCCTTTGGGATGCCTGGGATGCCTGGGCGGTGGGGTGTCCCTTTGGCTCCCTTGGCTCCCTTGGCTCCCTTTGGCCGTGGCTCCACTGCTGCCAAGGGAAACGGAGGACAAGCAGAGGGAAAATGACGCACTATTTTCAAACGAGTGCCACAAACACATACTATAATACAACAAAAGTAAGATCCTAATCTCAGGGTCTACTTTTGTATTAGAGCTTGTAATAGTTTCCGGTCTCCGCGCTTTTCCTCCGTCCCCCCCGTCTACCCATCACCCCAGTTCTTATTAGCACCAAAGGATCACGTCCTATAGTGGTGACTTTTCCCTGAATTGGGTACCCAAAACACCGCCTCATTTTGAAAATAGGATTGTTGTCTTCCCCCGTCTTCCCTCGCCTTCCCTCTCCCAGCCTACAGCCAGCCAGCCTCAGCCTGCAGTGCAGTGCCCTCATCCCCCCATCCCCCATCCATCCCCCCGTCCGTCGTGTTAAAACAATCACTGCCCACTGCCCACTTTGTTGTCTCTTCCTTCTTCATCCACTTCCACTTCATCCACTTCACTTTACTTCCACTTCCACTTGTTCACTTCTTCATCCTCATCATCTTGTTCATCGTCGTCGTCGTCAGCAACAGCACCACCACCACCCCCTTTGACCAAGCCCGACACTTACACTTTTTGCCAGCCGGCCAGACCCCCCAAGGCCCAACTTTGGCCCATCCACCACATGTCTTCGCCAGACGTTCTCTCGTTTTACCACAAACCCCCCCTCCCCACCATCACCACCCAGGCGATCTCCCTCCCATCGCCGCCCCTCTCCGTCTCTTCAGACATCCCCGCCGACGCGTTTGACCTAGACTCTCTCGTCGACCTCGCCTCTACCCCCCAGTCTACTACCGCCCTCGTCTCCCCAAAGTCGTCTGGTCGTTCACCTACCACTTTTACTTTTGACACCGCCACTGCAGTTGCCGCCGCCGAACTTCTTCAGCAGCAACAGCAAGTGTCTCCCGTCGGTCCCGCCAACAACACTGTCGAGGCCCTCTCCAAGCACCACTACGAGCGCTTCCTCCACTACCGCGCTCTTGCTGCACAGGCCCAAGCAGACCTTGCATACTCTTTCGTCGAAGGCCAGCTCATGAGCCCCGACTCGCAGCAGCAGCCTGCTTCCTTTGACAAGGACCGCAACATGATTGCAGCTCTTCAACAGCCTCCCATTGTATCCGCCGCCAACCCGGGTACCACCTCTGGCGGTTTTTGGAACAGCCAGCTCTTTTACCAGCAGCAGCAACAGCAGCAGCAGCAGCAACAGCAGGCTGCCTTTTCCGCTCAGGCTCAGGCCCATCTCCAAGCCGCCGACCTTGCCAACCGCATGTCCATGGCCAACTACTACATGGCCCCCACTGCTCCCACCACCCGCGCCGTAGAGACCACTACCAACGTGGCTGCTGTGCAGCCTCCCCCTCTGTGGTCGCGCAACACTACCCTCTCGGCCCCGTCGCCCCCTCTTCCCTCGACCCCCAACTACACGGCCGTGCCTGTCGCGCCCCTCATGTCCAACGCGCCTTCCTTTGGTGCTACCTCGTCCACTGCCGAGGACACCACCAAGGTTGCTTCCTCGGTCGGCTCCAACGACATGGAGGAAGACGAGCTCGACAATGAGGACCGTCTCTCGTCGTCGTCGTCGGTTCCCAACATGCACGGTGGCGGCCGCGGATACGTTCCCGGCAAGACCCCTGACGACCCCAAGAAGCGTCACAAGTGCCAGGTCTGCGGCCGCGGCTTTGCCCGCGCCTTCAACCTCAAGTCGCACATTTCCACCCACGACCCTCTTCGTCCCAAGCCCCACCAGTGCCCCCACCCCACTTGCAAGCGCTCGTTCTCGCGTCTCCACGACCTTGAACGCCACCGCCAGGGCATCCACTCGGACGGCCCCCTCGTCGACGCCAAGCGCCAGGGTGTTACCCCCAGCGTTGTCCGCGCCCAGTCACGCATGCAGCGTCGCGCTGAGACTGGCGGTCTCATCTGAGCAATCTCGACTGGTCACCATTAGTACACTTCTACTTTTGTCGCCCAATACTCGAGCATTGCTCACACTCTTAAACCTGGCATTGCTTTTCGCTGCCAACCAACAACACTTTCCTTTTCTGGCTCTACCCCTCGAGCCATACCTTGTCCCCCTCCGACTCTCTCTCCCCGCAAGCTCCAAAATGCAGCGCCGCCGCTGCAGCGGCAGAGAACATCCGAGGACCTGTGCTCCGCATAGGCATGGACAAAGGGTATGGCGGCTCCGATAGCTGGACCCCCAAACACCACACCAATTGTCGTACCCCTCGACTACCTCACCCCCCACCCTGAACCACTTCTTTTCCACCCCCCCACTTCTACTTGAACAGTTTTTGTTCCCCACACTCCTTACCTACAACACCTACCCACACACACACACCTGCGACCGCCTCAACCATCCCGCGACACCGAGCCCTGTGGGCCGGCTAGCCTAGTGATAGGTTCTTGCGCCCGTCTAACAGCTGTGATATTCACGAGCATTCGATTATCGTCATTCCCCGTTTGTCATACCCCCGCGTACACGCAAGTGTTGCACCATTTAGACGTTTTGTGACGAGTGATATTGCCTCTCAGCTGTAAGATTAGAATATACTATGAAAACCAATGAAAACGCGAACATGATGCTGTTGCAACGTTGCAAGATTGACTGACGCGTGACGCGAAGGCGAGATGAGATTGGCAGATGGGATCGACAGAGAGATGAGATTGTCTTGTCCGATCGCTGGAGGGAACGAAGGCGAGGTGGCATGGCGGCATGACGCGTAGGCTCGACGACAGACGCGAATCATTCCAGTAATCTCTTGGTAACTTGTTGCGTAGGCACTACGAACCACAGCGCAGATCAGACACAAGCGGGCTGGCTCACAGCCATGCCACAGCCTAGCGCGGTCCGAGATCTGCAGATGTCAAGAGCAACGATACCGTGCGTCGTTGCGAGCAAACACAGCGAGGGCATGATCACAGCAGATGAGCACAGCACACGACTCTAACGGGCGACCTACGAACAGACATAGTCGACCGCTTCAAAGCCTGGCCGCGTTTCTGCCCACAACTCGGGCCGGAGACAATGGCTGCAGCCGTGGCATGGCACTGACGCTGACGCGCCATGGGCGTCCGTACCGAGACTACCGAGGCAGCTTTTCTCCGCGTATTCCCCGCCCCCGCCGGGGTCTTGCGGCCGCACC
This sequence comes from Apiotrichum gracile, assembly GCA_001600335.1. Taxonomy (NCBI): domain Eukaryota; kingdom Fungi; phylum Basidiomycota; class Tremellomycetes; order Trichosporonales; family Trichosporonaceae; genus Apiotrichum; species Apiotrichum gracile. Next base: position 3,311,939 of record BCJO01000001.1, on the reverse strand, counting down.
TTGCCGGCGGCGGCGGCTGGGACGCTTGGTCACTGTCGCCTGCGCGCTGCGAGTCTGCGAGCGACTGCAGGTGCACGAACTGCACTGTGGGGGGTGGGCATGACGTCACGTGGTGCCCGTCGGCGAGTGGCACAGTGCCTCGTCGCTGGGACATAAATGCCAACGAAGAACAGGCGAAGAACAAGTCAAAGCTTCCCCACCCACAATGAACAAGACCCACGTCCTCAACGCGCTCATCGAGCAGTTCACGCCCCTGCCCTCCGCCACAAGCACCGAGGCGCTGGCCGGCAAGGTGGTGCTCATCACGGGCGCCAACTCGGGCATTGGGCTGCAGGCCGCGCACCAGCTGGCGGCCCAGCGGCCTGCGCGCCTGATCCTCGCTTGTCGGGACATGACGACTGCGGCCACTGGATTGGATGGGATTCTGCGGCGGTATCCGGGTACGAACGCGGAAGTGTGGAGCCTCGACCTCGCGGACTTTGCGAGTGTGAAGGACTTTGCGGTGCGCGCTGGCCGCGAGCTCAATGTGCTCGATGTCACCGTGCTGAATGCCGGCATGAACCCCGGCGTGGTCGCTGGGCCGATGCGGACGAGCAAGGACGGGCACGAGGTGACGTGAGTGCGCGCGAGCGCAGCGAGCGAGCGAGCGACCGCAGAGCAAGAGGCAATGCTAACGTTCAGGCAACAAGTAAACGTCCTCGGCACGATCCTGCTCGCGCTCCTGCTCGCGCCGCTGCTCTCCCGCGCGTCGGCGCCCAGCATGGTCATAACCTCGTCGGAGGTGCACGCGTGGGCGGACCCGCACCTCGTGGCGTCTGCCGTGCGCTCGGGCTCCTCAATCCTGCAGACCTTCGACAACAAAGCATCCTACGCAAACCCCGCGCGCTACTTCGAGTCCAAGCTCCTCCTCCAGCTCGTGGTGCGGCAGCTCATCCCCGCGCTGCCGGGCATCAAGATTGTGTCCGTGAATCCGGGCATGTGCCGCTCCAACCTCGCGCGCGAGGTGCGCGTCAATTTCGTGCTGAACGGCATCTGGCAGGTGATCCAGTATACGATTGCGCGGAGCGCGTGGAGCGGCGCCGTGTGTGTCACCAAGGCGATTGAGGAGACGGAGAGCGTCGAGGTGAGTAGCAGCCGCAGGGGAACGCTGACCTTAGTACTACTCGTCCTGCGCGCCCGCCGCGTCGCAGTGCGTCTTCCTCGGCACGGCGACCGGCATGCGCGCGTCAAAGCAGTACTACGCCGAGGTGTGCGCCGAGCTCGAGCGCGTCGCGCCCGGGTGCACAAAGGTGCTGCAGTAGGCGGACAGTAGCTGTGGGATAGAGCCTGATGACCTTCACTGTAGGGGACAGAGACTGGCTGCCCACTCTCGTGCTCCTCCTTAGCTCAGTGGTAGAGCGCGACACTAGTAATGTCGAGGCCAGTCGTTCAAATCGGCTAGGAGGAAGAGCGCGAGTGCGAGTGCTTGTTGCGTGCGGTGGGCCGAGCTGGAGACATGGACATGTGACGAAATCTCCAGCGGCAACATGTCATGTAACCCATGGGTAGTCGCCCTGCATTAGAACGCGGCGACGCTCTCGAGGACCGCACTCGTCGCTCTCTGTCGCGAACAGACACGGTCCGCTCGCCCCGCTCTTGCTGACCGGCAGATGCCGTCACTGGCGCCGAAAAGCAGTGGTCAGCCACACTAATAGTCTAGTGGTTAGGATGCTTCTCTTCCATGGGAACAAGAAGCGGCCGGTGTTCGAATCACCGTTAGTGTACGCGTCTCCGCGAGGAGGATGCTTTTTGGATGAGCAGCAGCAGGAATGAGATGGCCCGGCATGGCTTGAGCAGATGGACGATGAAGAGCCGGAGAGGAAGTGAGAGTGTGGTAGTGTCAGTAGATCAGTAGATCAGCCAGTGGTGATCGCCGCCTTGTACCGCCATTTGGTCGTACGCATGCCATGCTCTACTCATGAAATCTACATCTAATCTCTAATCCCGCTCGCGGTCGTACCGGCTGAGATGGTCCCACGGCGTGGCGCCGTCAAACACGACAAAGCCCTCGGGGGGCACCATGTCGATGACCGTCTCCTTGAGGCTCGTGGGGACCGTCACGTCGCCGACGGGCGTGAGCGGCGGGCACCACTCGAGGAGCGCCTCGAGCTCGGGCGTGCTGCTGTGGTAGCTCGGGTAGCGCGAGAAGGGGTTGCGGTCCGCGCGCTTCTGGCTCAGTGGCGGGCGGCAGCCAGAGGGCGAGAAGAGGAACGGCGCGTAGCCGTGTTTGAGCTAACAGTAAGTCATGGAGCTTGGGGACTGCTTGGGACAGCTTTGCTGGGACTCACCTCGCCCGCATAGTGCTCGGTCGTGTCGCCCTCGTCGTCGATGCTAATGTAGTGGAACCGCTCGGCGGGGAAGCGGATCGCGCCGCGGTGCAGCTGCTCAAACCTGGAGTCAGTGCTATCTCATGACGGTAGGGTGCATGCTGAGCGAAAAATCCGGGTGTCCCTTGAAGAGTAGATACCCAGCATCGTCTCGCCCACGCGCAGTTACTCACCTCCGTCGCTTCATCCCGTACCCGACCACCGTGATCTCCTCGGGCCACCGCCCCGTCACCTCCCTAAACCGCGCAACGGAGAAGAGCAGGTTCTCGTAGCTGTCCAGCGCGAACTCCTCGACCGTTGCGCGAGCGGCGGGCGACAGGGTCGTGGACGTCTCGCCGGTCGTCGGGAGCACGCCAAGGCCGACCGCGAGACGGTGGTACGAGATCGACTCGGACACGGGGGACGTGAGGTGGGAGCGCGTTGCGCCTCTGGGCTGTCAGCTCTGGGACGTGATGGGCAGGAGGTCTAGGGCGCAGACTGCGTGCCCACGCTCGCTGACGACGGGCTATGCAGTCCTCTCATCGCTTCCCTCGGCTCTCCACTATCCGCGCGACTCACCCAGAGAACACCAACAACGCGTGCGGGTCCTTCTGCACGATATCCGCCGCACGCCGAATATGCTCCACATACGTCCGGACGCTCCCGCCGCGCTGCATCTTCTCGAGCACCCAGTCGTCGTTTGTGACAGCCATACTCGCGTCCTGGCCGAGCCACACCGCGTGGCCGGGCACCATGACGAGATGGTTGACGTCTACCATGCGGCTGTCGCGGTGGATCGTCGTCTCGATCGACGGCGGGCGGCGCGAGCGCAGCTGGTCCGTCGACGCGACATCGTCCCATGCCTCGATCTTGAACGCCGCGGGCGCCGCGGGCGGGTGCAGCATGTGGCTCAGGTTGGCGAGCAGCGAGAACGACAGCACGAACAGCAGCAGCCCGACCGCGAGGTTTGTCAGGCGTGCGCGCTGCCGCAGAAGCGTCATTATGCTCCCGTTCAGAGGGAGCGTGTATGCGCCCGCTGGCGGGCGGCGGTACGTCGCGGGCGACGGGAGCATGGTCGTGTGAGGTCGTGAACGTGAGGCTTCGGGGCGAGCTGTCTGGCGGAGGTCGTGATGGCAGTCAATGCCGGTGTTCAAGCGAGCGTAGCGAGTGTAGGGTTATAACAAGTCACGGACGTTGTCGATAACGCGAGAGAGACAGAATGAATGTACTGTTTTATATAAAGAGATGAAGAGAACAACAAACGAACACGAACCAATCTTGCAAACTTGCATGCCACGGAACATTTGCGTTTCGACGAGTACGAGATACACGGCGACATACCACTCACATTCACTCAATCAATCAATCTCATCTTCCCGCGTTGGTCGCCCTGGCAAAAGCTTGGCCCTGGATGGCAGAATGGCCCTGGACTGGCTGGGCTGGCTGGACGGTCTGGCTGCCTGGCCTGGCTGCCTGGCTGCTGGCTGGCCCTCTGTGCCTGGATCTGGGCAGTGGCCCGTACGAGATTTGATCCCGCTCTGCTCAATGTTGATTTTTGTACGTAATCACATTTGCTCGACGCGTCTGATGAGACTTTTGAGCTTTGACCCGCAGTAGACGCACGCGACGGGATTAGATTACTCAACCGTGTGTACTTTTGATTTCAGTGTCAGTGTCTTCCTATTGCGTGTACAGTGTCTTGGTCTTGTTGTGTTTTTGTTGTCTTCCCTCGCTGCCATTCGTGTCTTCCTCGCTATCACTTCCAGAGGGACAAGAATGATTCTCGTAGATCTCTCCACTGCTCCAACTCTGCTCCGCACTCACTCGCCAACACGACCACCGCGCAACTCGCTCCCGTCCTTATCACCCGAACCATTCAATAACAAGACGTCCAACGCGGCCGTCACCAGCCCGCTCCCCACCCCAATCTCGTCCCCAGTCGGGCTCATGGGCCTGATCCCCGATTATGTCGACACGACCCCGAAAGCGGCCCCCGTAGCCCGGCGCTCGACACGGAGCACAGCAACAACCCCGGGCACGCGGAGCCGAGGCGCGCCGACGCTCCCGTTCACGAACATGTTTGACGACGAGCTGGACAAGATCCAGGAACTGAGCGAGGCCGAGTTTGCGAGCAGCGCGCGCAAGCGGCGGTCGTCCCCGCGCGTCCGGAGCAGTGTCCGTTCTAGTGGTGAGTTAAGTGATCGGTCGACAACTCACACCCAGCACCCACATCAGAGATCGACCAGATAGACATGTCGGGCCACAGCTCGCCGCCAATGACGCGCCGCTCGCCGATCCGCCAGCCGTCGTCGCCGACGCAGGCGAGCGGGTGGCGGCAGCGGCGCGTCGCGGATAGCCAGGAGTCGGAGGCAGAGGTCGAGGTCGCGCCGCGGCGACCTGGGCGCGTGCGGATCTTATCCGATGACGACGACGACAACGAGGTGCTTGTGCCCCCTACGCGACGGAGCCCGGTGCGCGAAATGTCCGTCGACACGGGGACGGACGAGTACGACGAGGCGTCGTACGACCCCGACCGCCGCCGGAGCAAGGGCAAGGGCAAGGCGCGCGCCGTGTCCGAGGACGCGTTCGTGATCTCCGATGACGACGGGCTCGAGCAGTCGGGCGAGACGGCGTATACCAACGACGCGGACGACGACGACTTAGACTACGGCGACGATGATTTCGACTACAACAATGTGCCCTTCCCGCTCGACGGCGTCAAGCTCCCGGACTTTGAGGCGCTGCCGTCCACGTTCCAGCGCTCGCCCACGCCGCCGATTGTTATTTTCGACTCGGACGACGACGAGGGTATCGCCCAAGTGTCCGCGCCGGACTTTTTACGAAGCGCACGCAAGTCGCGCATCGTCGAGGGCCCGATCACGTTTACCGACCTCAAGCTCCTCCCCGAGCTCGACAAGGACCTGCGCGAGTTTTACTGCTCCCACTGGCGGCGCGGCGCGGACGCATCCGACGACGAGGACGGCGGGGGAGTGGGCAGTGCAGTGGGCAGGGCGCGTGTGGGCGTCAGCGATCGCGCATTCAAGGTCGCTGCGCCAGCGGGCGAGGCGAAGAAGGCTTATGGGTTTAGGGGCCGCGGCGGGCGGGGCTGGCGCGGTCGTGGCCGGAGCCGCGGGAGGAAGTAGGGTGTGGACTTGAGAGACATGGCGAAGAAGAGCATCACAATAGTAGCAACAGCATGACATGGTCGACGACAATTGTATATCTATCCTCGTAGCCGATGCGAGAAGTGTACAGAAGTGTACATATTAAGCGAGCCATCGAACACGAGCTATCTCCGCCCCTTCTTCCTCACCGCTGTGGTGTCACCCAGCAGACCCGCGTCCTCGAGCGCATCGCGTGCGGCCTGGTTGATGTGCTTGAACCGATCCGGCCCGAGGTGGATGCCGCCAAACCACCGCGTGACGACGACCAGCACGTTGTCGAGCTCGAGGATCTCGAGGAGGTGCTTGAGCCGTGCGCCGGCCTGTGTCTCGCCGTCGTCGTCATAGTCTACAGTCAATCCGGTGGCCTTCCCTCACTTGCGTCCGTACTTACCGCTCTCAACCACCCGGCCCGCCGCGCCGCCCACCTCCCGCACGGCGCGGTACGCCCAGATAGTCGGGTGTGCCGCACGGGCAATCTTCTTGTCCAGAAGCAGGTGCGCGACGACAGCAGCGACGTCGCTCTCGTCAGTGATCTTGGCCGCGTGGCCCACGAACGCAGACTTGCGGTCGGTGATGGGCGCCGAGGACGTGATGGCGGGCAGTGGGCGGGAGGGGGCAGCAGGAGCTTTCGCTTTTGCCGGAACCGGAGTTGACAGAGAAAGCTGCGCTATACTCGGCGCCTCGGCCTCGCTCGCCTCGTGCCGCTCCGCCTCCCGTGCCGCTGAGGCGGCTGCGCCCTCGGCGACCCGCTCCGCGTGCCATGCGCCCACGCGCGACTGGACATGCACCAGCCCGTCGAAGACGCACACCTCGCCAGGGGTGAAGGGCACGCCGGTGGAGGTGATGAATGTGCGGGTAATGTCGCCAACTGCGGTCAGCCATGTCTCGAGGAAGGCAGAAAAGACGGAGAGCGCCCCTCCGCACTCACACAGCCCCGCATCGATCGCAAAGTTCCCCACATAGCGCCCACACAGCATGAGCTGCGGCGCGTCCTCGGGATACGTCGCCGGAAGCGAGACGAGCACCGTGATGCTCGGCACCTCGTCCTCGCCCTCCCACGCGGGGATCGTCAGCTGGTACCGTATCCGCTCGCCCGCGGCTGGCGGGGCCGGGACGTATTCGTCGCTGGGGGAGGGCGCGCGGCTGCGCCCCTGTGCGGGGAGCAGGCGGAGCGAGGCCGGATAGATTGATTCGAGGGCTTCGAGCTCTTGCGCTGCTTGCTCGTGCGTCGCTGAGAGGGCGGCGATGTACTGCTGTCAGCTGGAGTTGGGAATCGAGCAGCTGGGCGAGGAAGACGCCGAAGGCGAGGAAACCTGGAACATGGGATGCCGGGTACTCACGTCGGCTAGCACGCCCGCGTCTGTCGGCGGGAGCGTCTCGTCGGGCGTCCAGGACATTGTTCTAGTGTTTCTATCGTCTATCGTCTAGTAGTGAGAAAGGAGACGAAGAACAAGAAGAACGACGAGGAGCGGAGATGGACTGTGCGATTCGGGGTGGAGGTGTGGGCAGCCAGGCCCGAGTCAACATTTTGGCTGGGATCGCCTGGCTGGGGCCTGGCCCCTGCGTCATGCCACATGGCGAAGCTGCTGGCCGCGGTTGTCATAGCTTGAGGCAGCCGTGGTCAAACTGCTTCATCGGCACGTCGAGGAGCACGAAAGGCTGCATATGATGCTTGCTGAAGGCATCATGCCCGCGAGTGAGCCCGTACAAGCGACAGAACCTGCATCACCCAAATCATATAACCCCAACCCTCTATCCCTATGGTTATCAGTGTACATCTACCATTATCGTATCGTATGCGCATCTTGCCATTCCGCTCACGAGGGGCGGAAGTCGAGCTGGCCGACAATAAGCGGCCACACTGCCGTCAGCTGGGCTCCACGTATTGTAGCTCACCTTCCTCAAAGCCGACATGCTTGCCGTCCCGGATCTGCTTCCAGATATTCTGCATTGTTTCCGACTTTTTGATCTCGCCCCAGTGCTTGAGGAAGAAGGCGACCTGGACCTGATTGTCAGCGCGGCCATTTGCTGGAGGCTTACCTTGCGGACCTCCTCAAAGGTCGAGCTGAAGCGGCTGAACACCTCGGCGGGGATGTTTTGGGCAGTCAGCTGCCCGCAAATGTGCTGGAAGGCACGGAGGCGGAGGGCGGGCAGATCGAGACGGTCGGCTAGGCGATACACCGCCTTGGCTGAGACGGGGCGCGGGCCGACAGGTCCCGTGGTCTCGTCCAGCGACGACGTCGGGTCCGCATAGCCGCGTTCCGAGAGCCAGGTGGCGATCCATTCGCGGCGCGAGCGGGGCTCGGAGCTAGTTAATGAGACGCTTCCTGAGCGAGAGTGACGGAGCGTGGTCGTGGGCGATCCGCCATCGAATGACGACGACAGAGGGGCAAAGTAGATTGTGTCGGTGTAGAGCTATTGTCAGATACAAGTAGAAAGTTTCACTTACCCAATACAACACGGCCCACCATGTGCTCCACGCCGCATCGCGGATAATGATACGCGTCTTCTTCGGTCCGATAGCGGTGCCTTCACTCCGCGTGCGCTTCAGCGGCGTGGCAGCGATGGGCGTCTCAAACTTGGGAGACTGCACCTTGAGCTCTGTGACGATGGAGATATCGCCGCCGCTCTCGCTGACGCCTGTCTTGGGCTCCGGCTCCTGAGCCAGCCCCGCGCCCTCCCCTCCCGACTCTCCCTCTGTGGTGAAACCGCCGCCTCCATCCGTGCCGTCGACCGAGTTCTCCTCCCCATCGCTCACGTTCGCGCTGACGTCGCCGCTCGTGTTGGAGTGGTTGTGCACGACCTTGGTCGGTCCCGGAGTGATCAGGTCGTCGGCCGTAGGAGGCCCAACGGACGTGGGCGAGATATCGGTGCTGTCGCTCTTCAGTGGGCCTTCCAGCTCATCCTCCAGCTCGTCGTCCTGGTCCGAATCGGATAACACATCAATGTCGTCATCTGAAATGTCGTCCTCATCGATCGTGCCCTCCACTTCCCGGAACCCGCCGTGGAAGAGGGCGTCAAAGTACTCGCACCGGTTGAGCAACTTCTTGTTCGCATAGACCCGGCGCGATGGCGGACGCTCGCCATCATGGTGCTGCATCTTGTGCGACGTCGGGATAATCACAAACTCGACGTCGGAATACACTGCGGCGTTAGCTTAGCGGGCGACTTCCAGCTTACGTGGGTCGTCGAAGAGGTCGCCAACCGCAGAAACGAGGTCACGGGGTACGACCCGTTTCGGCCCGCCGGCAGCCATGGTTCCGCCCGCAATGCCTCCGCTCGCCCCCTCGCCACCCGTCCATGCCATAGGGTTCGGGCTGCCGGATACACTTGGTGTGCGACTCGGCACGGTCAGGCCGAGCCAGTACCCTGCCGGCGGCTGCGGCTGCGACGAAATGGTGCACACAATGATAAAGCTGTCCGAAGCAACGACCGCAGGGTGGATGAAGAGCTGATCCCGCTTGGCAAACTGTTGCCAGCCCCAGTTGCCCGTTTTGGCGGCAAACGTGTGGTCGCTCGCGTCCTTGCTCGCCACCACCTGCAGCTTGCCGGTGCGCTCCTCGGCAACCTTGACCTCGAAGCGGAACCACCACAGACCCTTGCGCACCCATTTGTTGCCGATGGCGAGCTCGCGCTCCTGCTGTGTTGGCTGGGGTGTGAGCGCATGATCGACAGAGTCCAGAACCAGAACGCCTGACCGTGGGACCGGCAATCAGGCCGATCTTCCGGCACGGCAGCTGCGACACCGTCCACGACGAATACTCACAACACAAGACAGGTACAGACTCGCATGGTCGCCGCCCTGCGCGCCCGAGTTGGGGTACCACAGCACTTCCCACAGGTTGTCCGGGTCGCCAAAGATGGCCGACTTGATGCATTTGCTGGAGTGTTAGCGCAACGAACATGGACCAGAGCAGACACGGGCAGGATGACTAGGAACCTCCGCCGTGAGTCTCCACTGCCCTGCACCCTGTCTTACGCGACTCCCGCGGCCCGCAGACGACCACCGCTAAACACTTGTCGCCACCCATACTCACGATTTAGACTCGCCCTTGCTCGTCTCGTACATTGCGCGCAGGCCCGTCAGGCGCCATTCGAGGGACACGGTGGTGGTCTCGGAGAACTCGAGCGCCGACGGCGCCGCGGTCGGGACGGCCGTCTGCACTGGACTGTCAGCTGGTGCGCGGGCGCGAGTGACGTACCCTGCGAGTGTTCCCGGAGGTTGAGTGCTTGTGCTGGCGGATTCGCCATCGTGAGAGGTGCGTGAGTGTATGCTTGAGAGGATATGGATATGGATGAGAGAAAGTGAGGATGAGGATGAGAGACAGATCCAGGAGGGTGGACTAGCGGCGGCGTCTGCAGCCTGCAGCCTGCAATCTACCAGCCTACAATCTGGAACCGAGAACCGAGAATTCAGAATCACAATAACAAGCGGCCTATATCCTCTACGCAGCCGTCGTCACCACCCGCGTCATGTGCTGCATGGTCTGTTCGGTCGTCGTCGTCGGGCTGTTGGATGTTATTCCAATCCTTAGATGCATACCAGTCGTTATCGCTACAGAAGCCTTACGTAGAGCGGTCCATGCATAGCTGTCCAATACATACCAGCCATGACAGCGACAAGAGGTCAGTGCGGTGACGCAACTGGGTGCAGTCCCTGGATTTAGGTCCCGGTCCCAGCCAGGCAATGGGAATGGCTGGGAGGCTCTGCGCGCTCTGTGCGGTGGAATGATGAAGAACGCTTCTCGGCGATGCATAAAAAAAAAAGATGTTGGGTCCTTCTGAGGATCTGAGGCGGAGAGAAGCTCTTGAATCACAGCAGACAAGGGAGCAGGTCATCAGAGTGATCACGGTACACTTGGCTGACTCTAAAGACGCACTCAAACGACTGCCCAACTGTACTTTCCGGGGCTCCACATCACATCCAAGCCAACCGCAGCGACAAGTCGCTCCAGTGGAACTATGCATCAAGCGTTTTATCTATTATCCTTCAGACCAAGCCACCCCATTCCCGCTGGATCAACGCTCACCACGCAGCAGGCCGCATGCGTTCGTGCCAATCTGCAGTGGGGATGGGCGGTAGCGACTTTGCAGCGAAATAGGCCAGTTCCGGAGGGGCAGGCTTGTAATACGGGATGAACGAGCGGCGGTCCTTCTTGCCTGTCGATGAGCGAGTGATGGACGGGGCTGAGCCAAAGTCGTCCTCCTCGTTGCTAGCGGTCAGTCTCGTCGTGGCGGCTCACTCACGGTACAGGGCGGGTGGATTTGCGGCGGAAGTGGAGCACAAGGGCTAGGAGGACAATGTCGAGGAGTGCTGCGGCCTGGAATCAGCGCTGAAGTTAATGCCCAACTTACGCCTGCCACGCAGATTAGTACGACATTGAGAGGTGAGAGGCCTGCCATGGTGGGTGTGAGAGTAAGTGAGTAGTCCAGCTACGCGAATCAAGAGGTATAGTAGCGACAATGGCCGGTGGCCGGTGGTATAGGTATGTTAGGAAATATCAGCAAAGTAGGGACATAGCCTGCTCGATGCCCATCCCTTCCTCAATAAGTAGTGCTTCGATGGCGAGCACAGCCAGTATGTCAACGTCAGCTGTTTAGCGACCTCGTGCCCGTTATAGCGGCCCCTTGCCCGTCTGGGAGCTCCACAACGCCTAAGATATCGCCATCGTCCTCCTCGCCTCCATTCCGAGCGAAGTCTGACGTACGCCATTGATAAGAAGAGAGTTAAGTTGAGGATAGATCAGAGATGCGATGCTCATAAGCGCGTTCTTATTCTTCCCCGCGCCAGCTTCCGCTCTGGCTCGTTCCGGTGAACCCGGGATGACCTAAATGAGTCACGTGACAGCTGTACACCTCACCCAGCAAAAAGCGAACTTAACTGTTTGGTTCCGAACAGCGGGGCAGCGGGGCTGTCGCCACAGCGCCGCTCCGGAGATCATGGAGCAGCCAACACTCGACATTGAGCACGAACACATTTCAAGAAACACCAAAATACCATACCGAAACCCTATCGCCTCGATGAAGCTCGTCTCCGACTCGGACTCTGGGTCGGACGACGTGGTGCCCATCAGCCCGCCGCCAACTCTATCCGCTGGAGCAAGATCGCGCTCCGTATCTCGCGGAGCTGGCACGGCCAAGCCGAAGCAGCCGAAGAAGACCCCTCTCGTATCAAGTTCGCAGAGCGACATTGTCGCGCTCGGCCAGACTTCGCGCTGCCCGCCGGTGGTGGAGGACGAGGAGATTGTGTTCGTGCGCGAGACGACTGTGCGCGGCCTGGCGGCGCGGTTCACGTACGAGACGGCCGACTCGGAGAGCTCAGAGGGCAGCGCGAGGACACGACGGGCGAAGCCTTTAAAGGCGAAACCCCGAAAGGGGACGTCGATGGCTAGCTCGGCAAACTCCAGTTCGGGGTCGTTGCCACTCCACCCCTCCACCGACCCGCTGCCGGTGCCCGACTGGCTCGGCCGGCCCGCCGTGCTCCTCCGCCTCTCGGAGTGTGTCGTCTGCCACAAGGACTTTACGACGAAACAGAAGAGTGGGCCAGAACGATGGGTGAGCTAGCGTCTCCGGAAAAAGCTCTAACCTGACAGCGACACATATCTACGTGCCTCCCGCCGCTGTATCGGCCGCCATACCCGCCGCCCGACCTCAAGATGCTCATCGCCGAGGCGCTCGAGCCGAAGCGCGACCTGACGCTCCTGGCTCACCGCTCGCGCGTAGAGAACGAGGGGAAGGAGCGCAAGGGTGCTAAACTGAACGTCACCACAGTCAAGGCCAGCCACTCGCGCGCCAATTGGGAAGATGAGGTGGCGAGCCGCGTAGCCGCGCTAGTGGGCGAGCCATCTCGGCGCCGCTCCAGGTCCCATTCTGCGCTGTCACCGTCACCTTCGCCAAAGCGCCGCTCCTTGGGCTCCTCAGCAAAGGGCACCCCACCGCCAGATTCCGAGACATACCGCTCGCCCACCCCGGACGCGCACCCCTCAACTCAGCCCCTCGGCGAGTCATCCCTTGCGTCCGAGTTCTCTCGCCCCCCACGCACGCGGACACCCACGCCCGAGCCTCTCCTTCAAGCACCGCCGCGTATCGGCCTCACACAAGGGATCCGGGACGAGTTTGAGCGCGAGGAGGCGGACCTCTCGCAGCGCGCCGGGGTGGCGCTGAGCCAGGCGCTCCGGCGGCGGCACCTCATTCCAGACGAGCACGAGGACGACGGCGGGGGCATGTTCCCACTAAGCCAGACCCAGCGGTCCGAGGCCGACTCGCAGATATCGTCAGGATCAAGTTATCGCGGCGGCGGCTTCTCCACCCCGCAGCCATCCGGGAATACAAGTACGCCCTTTCCGGGAGGGGGAACGCGCGGACCAGGGCGTCTCCCCCCCACTCCGGTCGAGCGGGCGCGTGCGGCCCGGCGGCGCGCCATCGCCGTCGCACTCGCGGGCAACTGAGTCGCCGATGCACGCGACGTCGGACGCGCTGGGCGGTCTGTCGCTCGTAAGTCCCGCGTCGGCGATGGATATCACGCCGACGAGGAGGCGGGTCGCGGACCCCGACACGCCGACGCGGCGCGGGGAGATCATCGAGCTGCTGTCGTCCGACGAAGAGAACGAAGACAGCTGGGGAGACGGCGCCGTGCTCACGTGGGGCGGTGACGCCGGTGACGCCGAGGAGGTCACGCACGTCAGCTCGGGGGACGACTGGGGCGCCGACGCGTGCCTGGAGTGGAACGGCGAGGAGCTGGAGAATGAGGACGAGGACGAAGAGCAGGAGTGGCATGACATTGATGTGATCGACGACCAACGCGATCAAGATGACGATACGAACGAAAGCCGCCCAGACTACGACTCTTGGGAGATAACGAAGCTCCAGGTGAGTCATGCGTCCGATCACTTCTGACTGTAGCGCCTCGTCGTCGGCTTTGGATTCCGATCCACGACCAACCGTGCCGCGCTCGTGCGGCTGGCGACAGAGTGCTGGACAGCGCAGCAGAGGACTGCCGCAAGTGCAAGTGCAGAAGCAAGCGGGGTCAGTGGCGCTGCTCCTGAACCGGCCAAGAAGTCAAAAGCAAGGCCCAAAGCCAAGGGGAAAGCAAAAGCAAAGGAAACCCCCGAGGAAGAGGCGCCCCTCGACACGCAGTTCTACCGCATGATCACCGACGACCCCGCATTCTACATCCGCGTCCTGCGGTACGAGCCGATCGCGTTCGACGAGCTCGTCAGCATGGCGCTGCAGCGCGACATCAGCGGGCGCAAGTGGAAAGACGAGCTGAAACTGTTCCTAGACGCGAGGGTGAGTTGGACTCTAGGAATGTGGCTGACTCCAGGGCGTGAGCTTTTACACGGCCGACCCCACTGCGCCACGGCGCAGGCGGTAGCAGCAGACGATGTGTTATTTTAGTGTTGTGATTGTTGTTTGTATTGTAGCGCATTGTCAGTAGTGAATGTCCACGCTTGTGTGACTTCATGCACTGATTACCATATTCACACTCAGTTTTGCGGTCTTGGGTCTCAGAGTTGCTCCGTCTTGGTTGCCAGAAGGTGGCAGGGTGTCGCTACGATCTCTGCGATCTCCACCTAGCTACCTGCAGAATCTCGATACTCATCTGCAGAATCTCGATACTCATCGTATTCTACGTAAGCAGATTCTTGATACTGGTGGTATTCTGCAGATTCTCGATACTAGTGGTATTCTGCGTACGCAGATTCTCGATACTCGTGGTAATCTGCGCGCGCAGAATCTCGATACTCATCTGCAGATTCTCGATGCTCGTGGTATTCTGCGTACGATCGCCACAAGCTGCTGTGGGCGTAGCAAGACATGACGCCGTGGATCGGATCAACCCGGGCGGAATCACGTTTTGGCATACAAAAGAGCCCGCCACTTTTGGACCACACTTTCTATTGTTCTCCATTGCGCGTGTGCTAACCCTCCTGACCACCTGACGCACTGACCGAATGCAACAACGAGAACAACACTGGCTCCTCTAATCTGCAAGCTCTAGCCCCCGCAGAGCCCTTGGAGGACCCTGGGTCCGCCCTGACGTTCCTTGTCCGACGAGGACGCAGCGAGGATTCTCATTGTGTCTCAGCTTTTCTTGTCTCATTGTGAGCGGACAAGAAGCGAGCAGAGACAACATTACACTACTGTCCTGGCCGTTCTGCCCCCACCCAGGTTGACCCCCGGCCGCGATTGCTGCACTGCAGCACCCGTGTCCTGCCGGTCCCGAACGTGGGTGCTCGGCGGCAAGGATATACCGACAAGAACGCGGCAGGAACTACGACAATGAGCGGATCCAGCGCGCTCTCAGACACAGGAGCGTGGCGTCGAGCATGGCGTAGTAGGCGCGGAGGACAAGCTCTGGTTGGTGTCTCGAGCTGGAATTTGAGCCTGACAGCGCCCCGGGCTCGACCATCAGAGTGGCCAGTCATGCCGTGACGACGGGGCAGAAGCGGATCCTGGGCAGTGGTGCACCGTGCTCGAGAACAGCTATAGGCAACGAGCTGCGAGGTCATTGGGGTCCCACCGTTCCTTCGTGTTCATCCATTCTCACGTTCATCATCTCACCGCCCTACCTCTAGCCCTTCTTTCCCAGCAACCGACATCATCTTGCGCTAGCTAGACTGCCGTCTTACCGACATTCAGTCAGCGACAGACTACCCCCTACCCTCCTTGGACGACTATCCCATCTCGACGGCAATCATCCCCGGCCATCGAGGACAATCCCCCATCGGTCCATTGTGCCTGTGTCTGTGTGTCCACAATAAACATCATCGTCAACTACGGCAACGACGCACTCGGCCCAGAACGGACGAGCCAAGTAACCCCGCCGCCCTCAGGTCCAACATAGCGGCCCAAGCTCGCCACCATTGTATTTCCCGCTCCCTACCCACCCACCAGGCCGACGGCCGCTCACCGCGCCCATCATGATTGCGTCTAAACAAGAGTACGAACCGTCTCTGCGTTCATCAATCGCCTCTCACGGCAACGACGACTTGTTTCTCATCGATCAACAGTCGTCCGTTCTCGGCCTCGAGCTGGCGACCGACCCCGGAATATACAAGGGCCCATTCGCGTCTTCGGGCTGGCATTCTTCAGAGCCCCAGATTCAGCAGAGCCCCAGTGTGTCCTCGTTTGTCGACAAGGATAGCTGCTCCTCGGCCCGCAGCCACGACCGTCTCTTTGACCCCCTCGACTCTGCCACCTCGGCATACTTTGACCCGCGGTCAGAGTCCGAGTTCCCAGCCTCCTCACTCCCTCCGAATATCCTTCCCCGGTCGACGCGTGAGCGCAACCTCAAGCGTCTCAGCCAGGAGAGCGTTCCGCAGTTTGTGGTCCCCTTTGACACTCCGATACACGCTCCCAAGCCCGTCCGCCCTCCCGCGCGTCCTGCTTCGGCACAAGGCTCCCGTCCGCCCTCAATCATTCTCTCGCGCCCAAACAGCTCACACCGCGTACAGCGCCCACCCTCACGCCGCTCCCTCGCGGAAGAGATTGCCGACGTTGGCGAAGAAGTTCCCCGCTCCGACCTCGACGACGACTCGGACGACGACGTGAGCTGGGCAGCAGTCCTCGGCGGACCCAGTGAAGACCTCGACCGCTTCATCTCGTGCACCAGCGAGCAGAACTTTGACCGCCAGCGCGCGGCTTTCCCCCCGCCTCGATCAAGGACGAGCTCCATCATCTCCTCGCGTCTTCCGTCGCGCACACCGTCCTTTAGCGGAAAATCGACTTTCAGTGTAAGGTCCCCCATCTCGACGCCGCCCCTCACGCCCGACCCGACCCGGCCAAAGATTCACGGGCGGCACTCGTTCCACATTGAGCAGCTATCGGCCGGCTCGCCCTCTGCGTCCCTTGCGCCTCCGTCGCCGCTAGACGTCTCCCCACGTCGCTCCAACTCTATCAGCGGCCTGTCGTCCCTCCGCTCACTGCGCGGCTTCCGCTCCAGCAGGCGGAAAGGCGAGCTCGAGCTCCCGAACATTAGTGTCCCCGTTCCCGGTCTCCTCACTGCGGCGGACCTTCCCTCTCCCGTCCCTGAGCTTCCGAACGAGCCAGAGGGAAACGGCAGCAAGAACTCGGCGCCTTCCTCTACACACTCGCGTGACAGCGCAATCTTCCAAGGTCACAGTCGCTACGGCATGGCGCCCACAACGCCCACGCGCCCCGGCCGACCGCGCATGTCGCTTCCGAAGATGCCCAAGGTGTTCAGGCGCAGCTCCGGCTCGCACCCCGCCGGACCGACACTCACCACCATCGAGACGACCGAGGAGCTCGCGCCCAACGGCGACATTATCGAGCGCACATATACCACCACCCGCCGGCCGTCGAGCTCCCGCCACAGCTTCATGTCGCAAATCTCCCACCCCTCCCCGAGCGGCAGCACCCCCGCCACGCCAGGCACGCCAGACCACTATGTCGAGACCAACCCCCTGCACTATGTCGGCAACACGTCCCGCCCCGCCTCGCGGCCCATCACCCCGCCCCCTGTAGTCCGCATCGAGCGCAAGGACATCAAGCCCATCATGATTGGTTAGTTAGACGTGTAGGCACAACTGACAGCAGTCGACTACTCAAACTACCCTGGCCCGAGGTACACCCCCACCTCCCCGCCCAAGGCGGGAGGGACGCCGTCCCGGCCAACCGCACCAGGACCTCCTGTCCGCTCGCAGCCGTCGACTCCGAACGTTGTGGCGGACGTGCCTCCTGCGGCGCCAGTCAGCCCCAGCCCGAAAGTGGCAGCCCCCGCGCCGGCGACTCCCGCGCAGGTACCACCTCAGCAGACCAAGACCCACATCAGCGTCGGCAGCAACGCTTCCATCGACATTGCGACCGCGCTCTCCGAGGGACCTGCTGAGGCGCCGCAGCCTCCCGCTGACGTCTCCGCACCACCGCCAGCGGAGATTGAGACCGCTCCTGCGCCGGAGTCAAAGGGAACAACCACCATCGACATCGAGGTGGCCAAGGACAAGGTGGACGTCAAGACCACCACTGGGCCCAAGGAAGAGCCTGCCAAGGTGGCACCAGCAAAGGTCCTGGAGACTCCCAAAGCTAAGACCGTCGAGCCCCCGGCGCCCAAGGGCACCACAGTCAACATCGACCCCAAGAAGGGGACGGTTGAGGTCGTTACGGCGCCTCCTGCTCCCAAGCCTGAACCTGCTCCTAAGGCTTCTGAAAAGTCCAAGGCCGAGGAGAAGAAGGATAAGGCCAAGTCTCCCAAGTCTGAGACTAAGGAAATTCCCGCTCCTACGCCTCAACGCTCGCGTTCTCCTTCCATCCGCTCCGTTGACGCCCGCGTCCGTCGCAGCCCGAACGGCGAGGAGGTCATTGTCACACTCAAGTCCCAGCGTGGCAACGACACTCCCGACACTCCCAAGGAGAAGACTAGCAAGGGCAAGGAAGTCAAGGAGACCAAGGAGAAGGACCGCCTCGCGACATTTGCCCAGTTCGACAAGCCCAAGAGCGACAAGCACGTGCGGCCAGAGCACATCAAGCACCACTCTGTCGACTCCCTGCGACACAGCACCTCGAACCACCACCTGCACGCCAAGCAGCACAGCCTCGACTCGCCGCGGTACTCGCGCTCCGTATCGTACGACGCACCTTCGGCCTCGCACCTGAACGTGTCGCGCTCGCGCATGTCGTCGCGCCGCAACAGCCTCGAGTCCAACGCGTCACTCGGCACGATCGACAGCCGCGGCGTCGCGCGCAAGCGCCGCGTACTTAACCCCATGAGCGTCGACTCGGACTCGGACTCGGAGGCCGCCTCGGGCGTGGAGGTGGAGTACAACGAGACGGACGACGCGGTGAACGTCAAAATCAAGGCGCGCGTGCAGCGCCGCGACTCGAGCTCGGACGAGAGCGTGGTCGAGGAGCTGGATGCGCGCCAGGCGCTCCGCCTCCGTATCCAGAAGGCGCAGCGGCTGATGAAAGAGTGAGCTCTCCCCTCGACTTGGCTGACAGCAGAAACCCCCGCCTCCCGTCCGAGATCGACGATATCCCGCACCACCCCTTCCCCGGCCCCATCAACGTGCCCCCGCAGCACTGGCCTCGGTAAGCACACCTTCCGATCGCGCTGACCCCAGCCCCGCGCCACACCCCACCCTCCGCCCGCTGTACCTCGGCGGCCGCACTTTTGGCGCACCCGTGTCCACGGGCATGATGCCCGGACTCGGGTACGCCGCCGGCCAGCTCGGCCAGCTCGGGCACGGACCCTACCTCGGCATGCCGGGCCCGGTGCCCATGATGCTCGGGCGCCCGCCGGCGCCGCCGGGGTGGTACCCGCGTCCCCGGCCGTAGATAGATTCTCGACACACTCTAGAAGTAGACCAAAATTCTTCCTCATCTGTATTGATTGCGTTGTCCTCCTCGTCGCGGTAAGACTCGACGGGATACTCCAACAGGTTGGCGGTTGGGAGGATGGAGGGGAAGGCTTCGCACTGATCAGTGTCGATGCCTTGTCCGTCGTGTCCTAAACCCCCTTGCCGTCTTTTAGGGTAGTATGAGGCAGGGGGGTGCACTATGCGCTTTCATCCCTGCTCTGCTAATGAGGTTAACCGTTGCCGGCTGCCTATTCTCTTGCGTCTAGTCGCGTCTCCTGCCTTGAAAACCCAGTCCGGTGGAAACGACCGAATGTCTCGTGACGGTTTGCTCAGTTGCTCGTTGTCAAATGCACCTGCGAGCACGGCCACGTCCACGCGTCCATGACCCAGTACTTGCTGCCTCCCATAGCTCTATCTTCAGCTCTGGATCCCGTTCAGTTTGTGTTATGCGGAGGCATAGTCGCACAACGGGCTACACGAGCTCACTCATGCTGCACGTCGTCAGTGGCTACATACGGTCATGTCGCACCGGTCGATGTGTACAGTTACACAACTCGAAGCTGTCGGTTTCATCGGATCATACTGCCTCGGATACATTCCGCCATTGTCGCTACTGATGCAGGCACTAGCTAAAGTACAGCATTCACACATGTGACAGACAAGTCTGACAGTTTAGTAACGCTCCGATGTGTGACTCACCGCACCCTTGACAGGGCTCTAATCAGCGCTTGCGTCGAGGCCAGTGCCATGACATGAAGTGGATCTTGTCCCCGCCCGACACTGCCTGGGCGGTTGGCCGTCCACGCTACAGCGTCGGAAGAAAAGTCAGGGGCATGGAATACACGGGTCGTGAAGCGTATAATTCGCCGGAAAGTCGGCGAGCGCGAGCACGACTGCCCACGGAGACTTATTGCACGTGAGTGGAAACTTTATCGTATCGCGGTGCCAGAACCTGGCGTCATCACTGCCTTGAAGCTTGAGGACACTAATGGTTTCCCGAATCATTGGGACGCCGAGCGGCGATGAGAGGCTCAAGTGTCGGTCGCTAACTTTGGGGAAGACATATGGCGTGTGCTGGGAGATGCTGTGATAGCTCAGCTTTGACTGAGGGTGGACGACAAGGGACGGTGTTTGCTCCGCCTGCAGCCATCACCAGCTGACCAGGCGTCGCCGGCGACATCTGAACGTTCCTCACTGGACGGCTTTTGGTGCATTCACGGTGAACAACATCGTCACAGGTGGTAGATCTCGTGACCCGCCAGGATGGAGTGCTGCCAGATTCGGCTTCACCACGCTGCACACTCAAGCCCAGCATGCATCCAGTTGACATCACACGAACCGGGAGTGCAGCACGTTACAGTTCCGGCAT
The DNA here is from genome assembly GCA_001600335.1 of Apiotrichum gracile. Classification (NCBI taxonomy): domain Eukaryota; kingdom Fungi; phylum Basidiomycota; class Tremellomycetes; order Trichosporonales; family Trichosporonaceae; genus Apiotrichum; species Apiotrichum gracile. The sequence goes on along the minus strand of BCJO01000001.1, from coordinate 3,291,745 downwards.
GACGTTGGCTTGAAATTGAAACAGGCGCCAATATTCACTTAGAGTTCGACCATTGTCTACTGTGACAACAAAAGGATATTGCATCATTGAAAGCTCCGGAAGAAGGATTGGGCATGCGCCAGGTAACGTACGCGACGGCAGTCCGACGAAAGGACGTGAAATAAACATGCAGATCGCGTTCTGGAGGTCCCTTCCGCGTAGGGATATTCCTGTCCTGCTAGTGTGACCACCCCTCGCACACGACGACCTTCTCCTAGTTCTCGCACGATAGAGAGTAGATCTAGATCCTCGAACTGGATTTAGGAAGCGATATCTTTCAATGCATGCCATAACCTCCTCACCATGTGACCCCTTGGGCTGGAGCACGTATCCTTGACAGGCTGGGTCGGACATGGCAGTGCTGGCCTGAGTTTCTGAGACGGTAGGCCCAGGTCCGATCTCTTTGTGCAGCACGTTCGACGTCTCCCACTAATGAACCGTGCTCGGGTCGGCTTTCGAGGGCGCTGGGATCCGTGCTCTCTCCAGCGTGCTTTCGAAAGGTATGCACCGACCGCGCTGAACGGACAGTCTTCACCGTCATTGTTCTCGACGACCAACGAAGCGCAGGAAGCCTCCGGTCGTGAAGATTAACCTTCCGATGACCCAGAGACAGACTTGGACACGGCGTCGAGCTCACGACTTGCACAAAGCCTCTTCACGCAGCCGAAGCAGGAGCCAAAAGAAAAACAAGGCCTAGGCTGAAGGCATCAGCACAGCGCCTCCGGACAAAGTCAGGATCTGGAGCGCACATCGGTGCATTGAAGCGTGCAAGCTTGCATCGCCATGTCTGAATTCACTCCCGATACCAGTGCAACCTGCCGCAAGGCCACATTTACGTCAACCCTCGAAAACACGACCTTGCGCGTCCTACGGTATCTTTTGCTACCAAAAAAAACTCTGCTACCCGTGCCTAGATGTAGTGTCCACCTGCGATGCCAGTGCGGACCAGCACCCCCGAAGTGCGATTACACGCCGAACTAGAGGCAGCCTGGCTGGGGGACTTCGGGAGCTTGAGCCGGCTTCGAGGGGCAACTTCCGAACTTGCATGTTACAGAAGTCACAGCGATGCACGCGTCTACGTAGACGTGATGCAGCGACTTGCAGCCAGGACAGGGTAAGATGACGCCGAAGACTGCATCTCGGGGAATGTTTTGGCACACTTGCACACTCCAAGTCCTTCACAGTCACTCTGGACGCCTCCATACATAAAGAAGAGGTCAACTCGACCCTTGTTCCCACATCTGTCAGCTTTCACGTTTTCACGAACCTTTCTCTTCGTCTCCGTCTGCTTTCTTCTCTTCGAGCGCGCTGGTTCGCACCTTTTGTAAACATTCAACATCAACGACCCAACCCTCAACACCACCAACGCCTTTCACCTTGTCACCGAAGCCGCCCTTTCTTCCACTTGTTCTGTGTGACTTTGACACATCCTTTCAGAATGACTTCTCCTCTTTCTGTAAGTGTCATGGCCCGTAAACAAACAATGTCCCAAGCTCACAATGTAGCCCTCTTGCAAGTCGCCCCTCTCGCCTCTCTCGCCCAATGGTACCAAGAAGGCCCGGGTCCAGCGTATGCGTCCTCTTCCTCTGTACACCCAGTACCCTACAGAGGGTGAGCTCATCCTTCCTTCCCAGCCCGCGGACTTTGCTTGCCTCGCAAGCGCCGCTGCCGCCGCTCGCCGGGTGCGCAGCCCCCAGTCCGCCAGGCCCCCGAGCTACGACACCCTCTACAGCCCGAACGTCATCACCACACCCATCCACTCAGCTCTCGAGGGGCGTGTGGAGTTCCTTCTCGACCTTCCCAAGCGGAACCGCAAGGTCCAGGAGTGTGCCACTTGCCAGGCCGGCGTCTCGTGCCCTGTCCACCCCGACGCTGCCCACCGCGACTTGTACGCTCGTTTCATCTGAGCCTCACGACCCTTGGCTCCAAGCCACCGACACCTCATCGAGCAACTGGCACCTTTTTGGCATCTCATCTCATCTCGCATCTTTCTTAATGACCCCTGTAGCAATAGTCGCCCACGTCCCAATAGATCTTGATGATCCCTGTATCCTTCTAGCTTGATGAACTGTTTCTTGATCTTTACATTGGCTTGCAGCTTTGTACGCAATGTGGCTGTGTCGGTACAAACACCATCTCCAAACAGATCAAATAGGTGATCTCAGATGAAGCCACCCCTAGTTTACCACCCTCACTGAGATCTGTCGCCGATCAAGGCTGAGTATGTACCCTCTTCGGGTTCCAGACTCTCGATCCATGGTCGGAGCCTCAGAATACAACCTGGTCGCCGGCGAGTGGCACAGGTGTGCATGCCACCTGACCGTTTGCGGTCAGCAGATTCAAAAACAAGGGAAAGTGTGACAGACACAACACACGGGACATTGCAGAACAAGGCGATGGCCATTCCGTTGCACCCAGGGCGCCGGGCTCGCCGGGTCAGCTGTGTAAGGAGGCATACATGGAATGGCAGGGGGGTTTTGCACCAGAGGAGGAATGCCGTACCGGCAGCCACTTGCACCCTCAGCATGTGATCGGTCCGACCTTCGCACCTGAATACCGCCTCGCTGGTAAAGGCAGGGGAACAAGTGTCAACATGGAACTGCACAGATGCCGTCCCATGCAGAGCGCAGCGTGCACTCCCAGCCCGGTTCCAGTTGACATATACAACGTACTCGGTGATTTATGAAACCCGGGGTGCAGCTGTATGCAGCACTGTATATCTGTATGGCTGTATGTTAACGCGGCCACGTGCTAGGAGTGATCTAGCCGAACTGGATCTCCGTATCTCCAGATCTCCGCAGGGTGAGTATCGAGAATCTGACGCAGATTCCTACGAGTATCGAGAATGTGCGTACGTCGAGAATCTGCGTACGCAGATTCCTATGAGTCTCGAGAATCTGCCTACCCAGAATACTACGAGTATTGAGATTCTGCGTACGCAGAATACGATGAGTCTCGAGATTCTGCATGCGCAGATTTACGATGAGTATCGAGAGTCTGCGTACGATAGATGGTCCCTGGCCGCTCCTTGCATTACTATGCAAGAACGCCGCACGACTCGCGACTCACCTCTCACGGCCGCCATTTCCTCTGAACTAGCACTGGGCATGCAGCACGTTCTCTTTCTCTCGCGGACACTAAAGCGACACCTGTAAATGTTGCACAGGAGCTTTGCCAACTGAATGTCAGACTGCCCTGTTTCTACTGCCCTCGACGCCGAGCTTTGTGCCGAAAAGCGTGCCGAGGATATACAAGGACACAAGGGGGAGGCTGTTTATGCAAGGACCGAATCGCTCAGTCGGCCCAAGTGCGGTGTGATGCTGAGGGACTTCACAGCGCACACTCGTTGCGGACCGCTTGTAAAGCCGGCCATCACAGCCACTAAGGCGTGCTTACCATAGGCCCTCGGCAGCAAGTGCCGCCGGAGCATCGTCGGGTGTGGAAGGGCGGCCTGCGTCAATGACGGCAAGGACGTGCTGCGTCCCCGACACGAGACGGCGATGCCACCTTGCCCGCTCATGGTGGCGAGCATCTCCTGGCTTACCCAGAGGGCGACGAGGCCAAACACGGCCGACTGGAGGTACGAGCACGCAATTGAGAGCACGATAGTGACAACCTGGAGAAGCGGGAGAAGGAGGGAAGAACCCGACGAGGACAGGTAGGAGAACACGAGGGGGAGGAGGGAAAATGTCAGCAGTGCCGCAGTAGCGAGCATTAGCGCATTAGGAGCAGCGACCACTGTAGGCGCGCAGTCGGTGCTTTCTGAGCGTCAGCTTGCCGACGTTCCGCTGCGCGATGCCGAGGAAGAACAAGTTCGCGAAGCAGTACACGGCAGAGATGTACGACGGGAAACTGGCTTTTGTCGCGCTGGTAAACAACGACGCATGGTATATCAGATGACAACGGCGGAGACGGCGTTGTCGAGACATCTGTCGGTCAGCTCGGATGCAGATGTGACTTGCTCGCCGTGTAATGGCGCCGCTCGCTCTGTATGGTCTTAATAGAGGAATCAAATAGCCCGTAATACCAACTACAAACCAATTGGAGATTCAGTGCGACGACGCGGATTTAGGATCCAAAACCTCCACTTCTTTCGCCTGACAACAGTCGGTGCTTGGCCCTGCTTTCACCTTATACTCGTTCTTGACAACCGACACTGTTCGCCAACGATGGAGTCCGCTGCTGTCCAGGAGCTTGAAGCGGTCGTCGCCCGTGTGCCGGAAGGACACTCCGACAATGCAGCGCTTCTCGAGGCGGGCAGCATTCTTGAGAGGATCGCGGCCAAGGTTTCAGACAGTGAGCAGCTGGCTGGTGCTCCGGAGACTGACGGTAACTAGAGTCGGTCGCCGCGCAGTTGGCAACGACAAAGCTTCCTACGCTTCTGACCCAGCTTCTTGCTGCACGCCCTGCCGCTTCGGAACAGCATGGGGAGGATCCCTTTGCCGAATACATGGTCATGGTCGAGCAGATGGCCAAGGTCGTCTCGCCTATGACTGTTGTCCCCGCCGCCGTCACGCAGCTTCGTAAGGCTGGCTTTGCCCGTACGGCAATGGTCTTTTTGTCAAACGCGACCAAGTTTACCGCGGATGAGTGGCACGCTACACTGTTCCTTTACTCCAACATCATCGCTCTCATCCTCGCAGTCGTCATTGCGCGCGACGAGCAGACCAACAAGGAGCTTGCAAATGGGGTAAACATTAGCGCCCTCGTCACTCTGGCGTCGACGGCACGAAAGGCCGGAGAGTGGGAGGCCGGTGATGACTGGGACCGAGCGGAGACCCGCGCGCGTATTGCCCAGTACCTCTGGCACATTACGTCGGTCCTGTCCGAGTACGCCAATGCCCGTCTCGGCCCTAACGCTGTCGCCAAGATCTACCAAGGCTTCCGTTTCTTCAACCGCGCTATCAACCTTCCCCGGCCCGCATGCTACGACACAATGACTGTAGAGCAGCGAAACTTTGCCCTTGGTCACGAGCTTGGCATCCTCTCCCACGCGGCCACTGTACTCAAGCCATATTACTCGGCGCAGCCCCCGCGCCTCAACCCGGATATCCTCGAGGTCAAGGGTGCCTTGCTGCCATACGCGGCCTTTATCGAGACTTGCGGCACACCAGTGTGGGTCGAGAAGAGCTCGTGGGACGCGACAACACAGGCGGGTGTTCACCAGGTGCTCGAGGAGGCCTTTGGTGCTGCATCGTCGTTGGTCATTGTTCCCATTGCGCTCAACAGCACTGTTCCCGACTGGCTTCGCCCCCGTATGACTGGCTGGCTCCAATCACCATCCTCCCAGCTGCGGGATGTCGGTCTGGGTGCACTCGCCAACTCTATCCGTTCCGAGCAGACTGCCATCGGCGCGCTCGCGCCGCCGTCAGACCTTGCCGAAGCCATGGCGGGTATCCTGTCGATCGACCCGCCTCCAGCGCCCAACACGCAGAATGCGGTTCTCGGCCTGCTCCGCAACCTCTCTATTCCGGAGATCAATCGTCCACGTCTCGGTGCGCCGATTCTTGACGCCATTCTTGGGCTGCGGATCTGGTCGGTGGTCTCAGCTGCTCGCGAGCCCGCTCAGCGAAACGCCATGGTGACCGTACAGAACCTCGTGACCATCCCCGAGCTTGCTGCCCGGTTTCTATCCCACGGTGACTCGCTCCAAGACCTTGCCGTTCTCGTGCGTGACACCAACACCGCGCCTCTCCGCGGTCTTGGCCTTGCGACCTTTGCGGACGCCATTGCCAACCTTGGCCCCGTCGAGAAGTACCCCACCGCGTGGGCGTACATCTCCACGGAGGGCGTGCTCATCCATCCCCTTCTCTGTCTTATGCGCGGCGCCCAGGACGCGTCTATACTTGGAATGGGCCTCAAGGCGCTCCGCAATGTGGCCGAAAACGGCACGGAGACGATCAAACAGACGCTCGCCGGGCTGATGATGATGGAGTGGGACCTCGAGTCCGGCATGTCTAGGCCGCTCGAGATTCTCACCCGCGTCCTCGCACCCCCAGCCGTCGGCGCCCCGGCATCTGGCCCCCAGCTCGAGGCCGACGCGCTCGCATTTGTCCGCGGCCTCAAGGACGCCACGACTGACACGGCTGTGCGCCTGGCAGTGGCTAAGAACAAGGCAGAGGGCAGGCGCGTGGCTGCGGGCGCCGATGCCGTTTAAAGTGAGAAGTTGCGCCCCTTCATTGCATGTCGTCATTCATAGCCTCCAGCATATGTAGTCTGGTATACCGTGGCAGAATGTCGAGTCGCGGCAGCTTGTTTCATGCCATGAATGACCACCAATGACCACCACATTGACCGTTGCGCCATGGCTGCCAAGGTGTGTTTGGGCCACTTGTCCATGGCCGAAAACGCCGCAGCCTCTACTCCAGCAACCGCGGCTGCAGCCCCGGCCGCATACCCCCGCAGAGACAGTGTCTGTGTCAGAGAAGACGCCTGATGCTTTTGGCGCCCCGTCGAGGCGACCCCGACATGCTCACACTCCACCGGCGCTAGCGTCTCGGCACCGCCGGCAACCGGACGGACGAAGCCGGGGCCACAAACACACGTGCCCATCCACCGACGTCACACAAACCAGTGCCAAGAAACTTGCTCGCTCCAGCGGCTCCAACGGTTCGAGGTACCGATGCATCAAGACGCTCTAAACCAACCAGAAAGCTCGAACGGCTCGTCCGGTCTCGTCGGAGGCGTTATCTGTATATCTGGTACGCAAATACGTTTGAACATCACCAATGCCTCGGTCCCGTGACCTCTACTCGGTCGGTGCTCAGAAGTTGAGGCAGAACTTAGCGCAACCGGCCATGCCCGGCGACATTCCGCGGACCTGTCGAAGGTCTATGAATGGCAGCCGGGGCTTGCGGTACGGAGGCGAGATGCTCGGGAGCGGTGAGCGATTTTGGAACAGAGCGCAGATAGGCGATGGAATGCTCTGTAAGATCAGACTCGACCTAGAATAATCGCAATCACCTCAGCCAAACTGGAAAACACCTCATACTTGTGGCTATATTGAGCGACAGCCATTGTGTTGCTCTGTAATCCGCAGCATATCGGGTCGATACGGGTCGCAACTTGTTGGCATGCATGGCGATGCGTTATGTGGTAAGCTCTGTTGGAGCCCAGTCCGAGCCCTCTGTGCCGACGGCGTGACGGAATGATAAGCGACTGTGCCGACGCCAAGGTCGTTGAAGCGCTAGTGGCGTTGTGCCTTGTTCCTGTAGATCAATGTCATCACCGACTCACTGGATCAACATGAATCGGATCACCTTCGACTCGGTCTTGTGCGAACGCTATCAACGTGCATGACAGAAACACCACGGCGGCGATGGCGCCGATACAGAGATATAAGGAGAGCTGACTTTGGCTACTTTCATATCCGAAGTAACCAACCTCACCACCCTCAACAGTCCTACATATGTCGACCTGCTTGAACTTGAACTTCTCAGTCCACCAGCCCGTATCCTAGCACTCTACTGCACTCTACTGCACTCTACTGCACTCTACAGTCCACTTACTGTCTTCTACCCTACCACACCGCTGCATTCTGTCATCATGCCCGGGAACATTTGGAAGCTCGTTAGTGTACCCCTTCGCAAACAGTCATGTCTGACTCGGCAGATCTTCTCCAAGCCCAAGAAGCAGACGCGCGTGCGCCGCAAGCGCCCGGGGACCGTCCCCTGCCTGCCCGTGTACACCACCACGGCAGGCGCCAATGAGGTCTCCCTCCTCTCCAACACGGAGCCTCCCGCCACCACTTCAGGCGCCAATGAGGTCTCCCTCCTCTCCACCACGGAGCCTCGCACCACCACTTCAGGCGCCAATGAGGTCTCCCTCCTCTCCAACACGGAGCCTCGCACACAGAGTCTCACGATCCAGACCTCCAATCTGGCCACCAACGACTCGGCTGCGCCTCCCGAGTACGAGGTTTACGACCTCTCACCGGCCTCGGTCCGTAGGTCCTTCATGCTCTAGGCGCTGCACCACGCTCGTCATAAACCTTTCCGAGCTCGCCTTGCTGTACTACCACAACGACTCCGAGTCCCCTCTCCAGCCGTGAAGTTTCTGTTCTCTGTATCATAGTGTATCTAATGTGTACCATATTGTACCTAGTGTGTATCATAGTGTATCCAGCTCGTGTCAGTGTACCATAGTGTATCTAAAGGAATGTAACCTCTTTGTTTACTGTCTTCCGCCTGTTGCAGCTCACTACTGATAATCTTCGCCTCTGTTGACTTGGGCTGAGACACTTCACAGTGGGTGAACTCCTACTTCGAACAGACTTCCCCAGCCTTGTCGCCACTCACCTTACAACAGCCCGCATGACGGCTGACTCTTCAGACGGCACCCTGCCAAGTCGCCACCGGAAGCTGCACAACATCCGGTGGCGAAAGCAGTCCGCCACAAAGCAGGATGTACCCTCCTGCACTTGGGGCACATACCTCGAGTCAGCCAAACCGTAACCACCCAGCGTTCTCAGAGGCACAGAACACGGAACGCCAATCACAGCCATGCGACGAAGTCAGCTGTCGTCGTGAGAGAGCACCACAGTACTCCCGCGGTGCTTCATCGTAACGAGTCAGGTTGTAACCAAGATCCGGAGTCGGTGCATCACTGACTCTGATTCGCGCGTTGGTTGGACAGAGATAAGAATATAAGGCTCGGAGCCGGGGCGGGGCCGCCGCGGTGGCTGACGTTAGTTTTCGGTGGCGAATGTGGCTTTCGTCAGCCGTGGCTTACGAGCACTCTTCAGCTGCCTCAGTGCTTAGATGAGCCCAGTCCAGTGAAACGAGCCTGGTGCTTGTCCTCAGCAATGTACATACACCACCTCAAGGGAAACTAGTGTGGCGTGCATGCAGTAACCATGACACAGCGCCCCGGTCGACCGCGAAACAAGTCTTCCCTAGAAGTGGCGAACCTCTGTTTGGACTGCCAAGGCATCAACCCGAAGCGCTTCGGCACAGGTGCAAACAAATGGTAGTTTTACATCACGAGACTTCTGAGAACGACAGAAAGCCCACATCTTACAACAAGCTATGCACGGAACTGGGGACTGTGGCGCGGGATACACATTGATTTCTAGGTGGGAGGGAAGTAGGGGTACATTTGCCGATACGAGCACGTCTCGCACCAGCACTGGAAGATGGGATCACCCATCGGATTGATGGGATTGGTGCGAACTGAGAAGATGGAGCGAATAGGCCTAGGAGGAGCCCTGGGAGGGCTACAGTCAGCATTCCGTCTTACCCTCGACCTTACATTGCCAGCTGTGGGCGGATAGTCCTCGTCGAAATGACTTCAAAGTCGGTTTCCGCCTGCGAGCCTGCCTGAGTGTCGCTAGTGTCCATGGTTGCCATGATAACCGGCATTTCGGACGAGATGACAGGAGGTATCCGCCAAGAGCGGTTGCGGCGCCACCACTTCCAGTGACGGTACTCTGTCGCGGCTGTCCTGTTGCGACGAGGGAGGGATGTGTGGCGAGGGCGGAACTCCTGCCAGCTCAGTCAGTGACTTGTGCTCCTACCCACGTTCTGATGCCAGGTAGAGTACCAGGCCATGACCCGGTCGACCATCTCGGAAGATGTGAGGATGAAGGTGTGAAGCAGCGCAGAGGGAATGGAGAATGCAGAGTCTGTGGGTGATGAGACCAGTCTTTGTATCGTCAGTGGGATTATATAGAGCACTCAGCGATTCACCAGTGAGTTCTTACTGGCATCTTGAGCACCGACGGAGTTGTTCAGCTATGTTAGTGCCACAGAAATAGCTCGCTCGTGTGTCCTCACTCCCGGCGGACGTTAGCTCTGCAGGTGACACTGATGACGAGCGACTTCGGTAACTGTTCAACAGCAGCCGATACAAGTCTCCTCTTTGACTGCCTAGCACCTGGCCCATGCAGCGACGGCGAGGTCACCGAGTGTTGCGGTCGGTGCGATCCCAAATGGCCGAGGACTAGCTCGATGCCGGTTAGTGGATGATAAGAACTCGCCGACGTTGATCGCGTGACCCGCCATCCTCGAAGAGTTGCAGCTCCGGCCGAGGTCATAGTCCGCCGTTCGTCTTACCGCCCCGTCGAGATGCAACTCACGCACGTTTGTGGCTCGCAAACAAAGATAAGATGAGTCCACATCTCCGTTCCAATCGGCTTTGGATGCGGTACGCTTCCAGACATGTGACTCGGCTGATGACGTCGGGGTGCGGAGACGGCCGACGGATAGTAGAATAGTAGTGTTGATGGTGTACTGATTGTTGGATAAACTATGCATGTTGTGCTAGAGATCAGTTCTTCCGAGCGCCAAGGCGTGCAAGGCTATCACGCTTAACTTGCGCGTATCGGCGACGGCGTGTGGCAGGCTGAGGGATTTGCGGTCGGCTCCGTCGGCTCGGCTACGTGGACGCACAAACCTCAGAAACAACGGCATGCACCACCGCATGCACCACCGTTACAGTTCCTGAAGATCTCTCAGCTGACCGGTGCATGCCTCGTAGTCGAACGCGCGCTTCTGCTGCTTCTTGAGTCTCGGCGCCTCGGCACGTCGGCAGGACCGTCTAGATTGCGGTGTCCGACGCCCCTAGAGTGACGACCAGGGCGATCTCGAAGGCCGGTGAGGTCTTGGAGGTCTTGGCACTGCTCAAATCAGACCTGACAATGCCAACCATGTCCGGCCACAGCCGAGGAGCACTGTCGCCACCAGCTGCCAGCTAACAAGCACAGCTATCCGAGTAGATCTCATGTAGATGCGACATGTTTATAAGGCCGGGTTAGCGTCGTCGCCTCTCGATGATAAGTCTTAATCCTCCTGAGCAGCCCTATTCCATTTTCTGTACCCTTCCACATCCATCAACCTTCATCACGTACAAGTAGCGTGTTCCAAACCGTTGCTTCTGTCACCTCTACCTCCCTTGCCTCAATGCCACCTTCGCCTCAAGGACCTTCCTCCGGAACAGTCCCACCAACCACCCGCGCGTCTGCCACCATAGCCAACATCATCACCAGTGTCGCGCAGTCGGCGTCCTACATCACACAACCGGGCATTCCACATGCCTCTGCCACAAGCCGGACTCGCTCTGCCCCTCCGAAGAGCACCTTTAGTTACTCCTTTGGTACCAAACACCCCAAACCGAGTCCGGCTTTGGGGATATCCATGGCGATCGCTGGGTGTGCGGCGGTGTTGTTCATATTTGGCGCTGTGTACAGATTCCGCAAGAAATCAGCAACGAGGAAGCCTCGTGAGCACGCGGCTGCGAGCCGCCCCCGTATCACTCCACCTCGGGAACCACATCTCGAGCCGTCGCCCCCGATGACATCAGTCGAAGCGGCGACGCCACCTGCCCCCACACGGCTGGATGAGGAGAACTCTCTCCCGGCCTACGATGCAGTCAAGCTCCCCGACTATCCCGGCCCAGTCGATCCGCCACTTTACACTCCCCCTCGCATAACCCGTGTCCAGTGAGTGAAGCCTAAGCTCCAGCCCCTCTGTCAGAAGGCTAATGCGATCAGAAGACTCTTCCAGCCATCGGCATGTCCTGGCGGTCACGCCTGCTGGTGCCGGGCATGTAATGCTAGTCCCGTCTAGGCGCGTTTCCTTTCAATATCTAGTCCAGTTGTTCAACATGCCTTATAATCATGTATCTTCACACTTGCATAGCTTTGTATCCACACGGACGTCGGTACTGTAATCCTTGCTCGTGGGCTTGGATATTTATATGTATTTTACAACGTTTTCTTCCTGCCACGTCCTCCAGCCCAGTCTAGTAGCGCTTGATGTCGGGCTGGTTGAGCCAGCCACTGAGCTGCAACGCCTCGGCGCGGCTCTTTGACTTGGGGTCAAAGTAAGGCTTCTCAGCAAGCGAGCTGACACGGGTACCGTGGCGCTCGCCGTCGTAGTCGACGCTGACAGTGTGGATCGTGGCCCTGTTGTCCCAGATGGCGCTGGTGCCGGGCGTCCAGTGCCAGCGCAGCTGAATGTCGGTGCTGCGCTCGTACACGTCGTGCAGGTAGCCGAGGAGCGCGTCGGCCTCGGCCTGGTCGAAGCCCTCGATACCAGTCGTCATCGCGCGGTTGATGTACAGCGCCTTCCAGCCCGTGACTGGGTGCGTGCGAACGAGCGGGTGAGTGCGGAGCACTGGCGCGGCGTCTGCGTCGGGGTTGTTGGCGTCCTTGTAGCTGTGGGCCGAGCGGTAGATGCCGCTGCGGAGTAAGTCAGAGTTCTGTCTATGCTACTCACTTGAGACCGTCAATGACCTTCTGGAACGCAGGCGACAGCTTGTCGTACGCCGCGAACCCGGAGGCCCAGAGCGTGTCGCCGCCGACCTCGGGCACCGTGTCCTGGTGGAGGTGGGTGTATCCGGGCGGGAACGGCTCATGGACAAGGTCGGTGTGCCAGCCATACTGTCCGCCACCGTAGGGAACGCGGTGCGAACGGCCGGAGTGAATCTTATCTCGCCTGCCCTGCTCCCAAATCAGAGAGACGCCAGGGACGCCGGGGACCTGAGCGGCCTGCGGGTGCTCCTCTATAAAGCCCTCGCCGAGGTAGAGACCAAGGTCCTTCTGCTGCTGGGGCGAGATGTCTTGGTCGCGGAAGACTGCGTGTGAGACTCGTCGGTTGCATGCTACTCACAGACGACGCTGCGCTCAGCAACGAGGAGAGCGAGCTCATCCTTCTGCTGGTCGGTGAGGTCCTTGAGCTGGAGACCGACAATCTCGGTCTGATGGTGAGCGATAGCCAGACCTGAGTTACTCACGCCAATGTTGATGGTGAGGTTGCGGACCTCCTTGGCAGCCCCGAAGAGTGCCTTCTTCTCCGGATCGGCGCGCGTGGCGGGATCGACATACTCCTTTGAACGCAGGTCCTCGCGAACCTTCTTCACGTCCTGTGTGAACTTGGGCTTCTCGGGGAAGTAGGGGTAGCCATTGGTGAGGTCGATGCCTGCCTTCTGGTACCGGCGCAGCGTGTTCTCCGGCGGGAGGGTCACAGAGGGGAGCTTGGAGAGCTCGTCCTTGAGCGAGCTGATGTCGATCTCTGTGGCGGAGGATACTGCGATGGGAGACATGGTAGGAGTACTTGGTACGAGAGAGCGTTTCGTATCTCCGCTGCTCCTCTTATGAACCATGAGACCGACTGGTCAGCTGCTACCATAATGGCATTGTTATCGCTGGAGATCACGACAACGGAATGCATCACTAAGCCGATTGTGGCATCATTTGGCCATAACCGCACCAACGGGGTGAGGTCATTTTGAATTATTTCGCCATCGACACGGCGCATGTTGCCATATACGCAATGTCGTCCGCAGCTTATCCATCAAGCTAACAAAGTCACACGAGATACGCATGCAAGACCATCCATGCGTTTCAGGTGGTTAAATGGTGCTCACCGTGCTGATTCACTGGCATGCATCACCATGTCCCACACCTTTGACAGGCCCATCAAGCGCGTAGCGATAATCGGCGCGGGGGCGTCGGGATGTCCGGCTGCTCGCCACCTGCGCGACGCCGGGTTGGCCGTGCGCGTGTTTGAGCGGCAGGCAGTGACGGGCGGTATCTGGAACTGGAGTACAGAGGTGGTTCCACCACTGAGTATACCGACGCCGCCGCCGTCGCGCGCCGCCTTCTTCCCAACCGCGCAGGAGCCCGGTTCGCGCATCTTGAAACCCCCCTCCCAGAATGCACGCCACGAGCTCGCCCCGCCCAACCCCGTCTACTGGAACTTGAGCAACAACGTTCCAACGTCCACCATGGCCGTGCGTCTGCCGTATGTACGCTCGCTCACTGCAGTTCAAGGACTTTGCGTATCCACCGGGCACCGAGGAGAACATCCCGCACTACGAGCTCGCGGGGTATATCCACCGCTACGCGCAACGCTTTGGTCTCGAGGAGCTGATCTCGTTCAACACGCGGGTGGAGAGTGCCACCAAGTCACCCGAGGGGGGGTGGAGACTGCGGCTCCGGAAGTTGCATGGTCCGGACTCACATCTGGTTGAGACAGTTTGGGACGAGGTGGGTAGCTGCCCTTGGGTGTCACTGACGGCCCAGAGCTTTGATGCGCTCGTTGTGGCGACAGGTCATTACAACGCACCGTTCATCCCCGACATTCCGGGCCTGACGGACTATGCGTCCTCGCATAGCGTGATCCACTCTACCGCCCACCGTGTTCCTGAAGTCTATAGCGGCAAGGTAAGAGACTTCGACGACGTAAGCTCACCGACAGCGTGTCATGATTGTGGGAATAGGAACGAGCGGGGTCGACATCGCCAAGGATCTCTCGCCGTATGCGGAGCGGGTGTACATGGTGGGAAACAGCATCAGGGGGCCCGAGCAGTATCAGGCCCAGCGCAAGTCCCAGCGTCAACGGATCCCGGACAATGGCGAGCTGCTTCCTGAGATCAGCCGTTTCGACGGCGACTACATCGAGCTGGTCGATGGAAGGGTCCTGCACGACGTAGACACTGTGATCCTTGCGACGGGGTCAGCTTCCGCAGCGTTACGATTCTGACATTGCAGATATCAGTACTCATTCCCATTCCTTCAGGCGCTACACGACGACAGGGAGAGTGCCACGCACACCCCGAAGACACTTGTCACGGACGGCCGGGGCGTGTACAACCTCTACCGGGACGTCTTCTACGTCCCCGACCCGACACTGGCGTTCATCGGGTTGAGCGTGAACACGTCAGCGTTCTCGTTCTTCGAGTATCAGTCCCTGTCTATAGCGCGGGTGTTTGCGGGCACGGCGGGGCTACCCGACCAGCGGGGGCGGCGCGCAGCATACGCCGACTGGATCGCGGAACGCGGCGAGGGCAAGTTCTCGCACCTCATGGGCGCCGACCGCGAGCAGCTTTATGTCCGCCAAGTCGTCGAGTGGCTGAATCGCGATGCGGCGTGGAGTGGGGCGCCGCTTGTCGAGGGCCACTCTGAGGCGTGGCTCGCTGCAGCTAGATTGTTCAAGGCCAAGCTGGCTGCACGGTATGCGTCTGGCAGGGAGATAGAAGAGGTCCCTGAGCTGCAGCCGCAGAAGGGAGAGGCGCCCCGGTTACAACCGGCTATCATCGCTGTGAGCTAGAGTGTCGTAGAACTAGTGAGATGTCATCAGATGTCATCAGTGGTTCATCGCGCGAAGGTGCTGCCGTTCAAGTCAGTGGGGGTTATCGCAACCCGACAACTTCTAGAGGCTAGCATTGGAACACAACTAAGACCCCCCATCTCTAAGCCGACGGCTCGTATACCCGCGCCTTGGCCGTCAACTCTCCCGCCGGCGCGTCTCCGGTATTCACCACTCCTCCAGGCTCAACCAGGAGCGCCTGGACCTCTTGCGGTGCATGGGGGCGATGTTCCTTGCCGCGGGGGATGACATAGATGTCTCCCGGGCCGAGGTTGACCTCGCCGTCGCGGAACTCGATGTTGAGGTTGCCCGAGACGATGAAGAAGAGCTCGTCCGTGTCGTCGTGCTTGTGCCAGACAAAGTCGCCGAGCAGCTTGACGGCCTTGACCTCGTAGTCGTTGAGCGTCGCGATGCGGTGCGGCTGCCACGGCTGCTTGATGTGATTAAGCGCTTCGTGGATGTTGACTTTGCTCATGGTGGTTGCGGATGCATGCTGTTCAATGTCGGGACGCGGGTTAAGTACTCGCTCCAAAGTGGGCGTCATGTGCGTTACTCGCTTCGACCACGTTCGATTCAGCCACGATCTGTCAGCAGTGCAGCATACCCCGCGTTTCTAACTCGATTCTGGGCTGTGGAACGTTATCGTAACCGGCAGACGTCTTGACACGGGGCCGGAGCTAGGAAATCAGTCGCCTCGGTGGTCGGCGTTCTCGAACGGTCTTAGAATCCTATCCCTCCAGCGCTCGGCCTTGTCTTGTATCCTCACGCCATCCGACCTCCGACCTCCGGCCTCATACCTCTGACCACGTCTCGTGACTGAATACAGACGATGCCATTTGCTCGGTCAAACTTTCAGAGGCCACGAGGACAAGACCAAGGCACGCCGAAATCGCTGCGGTGGTGAAACCTTAAACAATTCGGAATTCAGCGACTCCCACCCAGGAGGCCGTTCGGAATGGCCACCCAAGCCACCGTACACAGCGCCGAGTGGAGTGGACTATCCGAATCCTCGGCGCCGTTATCGTTATCTCGTCCACAGCCTCCGCGGCAGCGCATGCTACAAGGACTATATATATAAATCCTACATGCATCTCTGTTTGACACTCCCTCAATCACCATGACGCCGCCACTCGACCACCGCTACTACCCGCACATTGTGGACGAGATCCTCGCGCACGCGTCGCGCGAGGTCCTCCTCGCCTTCCGCGCCACCTCGCGCGCGTTCCACACCAAGGCCGACCGCGCGCTGTTCCGCCATGTCGCCATCGACCACTGGGACAGGCAGTACCGTCCTTCACTGGTAACGCCGTCCGGGGCCCGCCTCCCAATGCGCTGGCAGGACGAGGACGCGACACCTGCTGAGCGCGCGCGATGGCTGGCGCGCCTCAGGAAGCACACGACGGTGGTCGACTACTGCCGCTCGTTCAATGCGTACATCTACGATCCCGAGCTCGCCGACTTTCTCAGCTTGTCGTCGGACAGTCATACTCTCGGCGCTGCGCCGCTCAGCATGGTCCGGCGCGTGCATGCCGACAGCGTCATGGATACCTTCATGCCAGTGCTCCGCGCGCGCACCGCCGTCGACTTTGTCGCCCTTACAAAGCTGCAAGTGGACGGACAGGCCGTGCCGGGGAACACCACTCTCTTCCCAACACTGGCCGACAAGTGGGTCGTCAACCTCGTGTTCAACCCCGCAGTGCCGTGTGAGGCGATCGCGCTCAACGCGGCACATCCGCGAGCGATGGAGCAGACGCGCGAGTTCGTGTTCAACTTCACTGCCCTGGGAAGCGCGGCGCAACCGTGCACGCTCCTCGACGGGCCCGTGGGCCGCGCCATCATCGCCATCAGGCCATACCTCCCTGCTGCGAGCGTGACGTTTGTCGGAGCACATACGCTCGACCGCGCTCTCCTCGGTCTGGAGGCCGACGCGACGGACGCACAGGCAGCGGCGGCGATTGTGGATGCTGTCGTCGACATGGACGGATACCCCACGCAGGACGCGGACGAGGAGGCGCTGCGGGCCGCGATCCACGTGCTCTCCACTGCCGAGTACAAGGCGTGTACTCCTGATGCTGAGCTTGAGCTCGGAGTGCACGCTGCTCTCAGCCAGCGCGCATCGATCATCAACGCCCCAGACGAGGTGCGCGCGCACTCTCGCCGCACAATCAAGCAGCAGCCGCGGCGCCGGGCTCCCATTGCTCGTACTCCCATCGACCGCGTTGTGACGTACTCCGAGGAAACCGAGGTCCACGCGGCACTCGACCTCGCTCTCGCATACGCTGACAACTCGACCCTCCTTGCGTTCCGCGGCGTGTCAAAGTGCCTCCTTCGCGCCGCCGACTCGCACCTTTTCGCGCACCTCGTTGTCGAGGTCGCCGCTGTAGACGCATACCTCGGCCCCTCGCTGCGCGTGCGCGCGCCACACGGCCGCCTCCCGGGCGTATGCTGGGAGGATCCCGCGGCGACTGCCGACGAGCGCGCGTGGTGGAAGGCCCAACTCGCGCTGGCCAAGACGGTAGACTACCCCGACCGTATCCACGAGGTGTACGACCGGCCGCTGTGGGCGGCTCTGCGCGGCGCGGAGACGGCGCGGCGCATCGACTGCCTATCTGCCGTCGGCGGCAAACATGTGATCGACTTTGTCGACTGGACGACAGCATCGGCCGCAGAAGTGCCGTCTGGCACGATCGGGGCTGTCTCGCCCGTATGCGAGCGGCTGACCGTGAACATCCGGTACGACCCGCGCCATCCGCTGCTCAACCAGGCGCGCCTGAATGTACATGCCACCCCCGCGCCGGGCCGCAAAGTCACGTTCGTGTTTGATGCCTGCACCGACGGCCCAGAGCCTGCAGCGGCACCGCACACCCCTGCGCTCGAGCCGTTCTCGATGCTGAAGGACATCACAGCACACATCGTCGAGGGCGTGCACGACGCGACCTTCGTGGGTCTCACCGATATCCCGCGCGAGGCACTGGATCTGCCACCGTGCACGACCGCCGACGCGCTGCTGGACGCGTTCCGCGAGGCCGTCCTCGACAAGTGGACGCAGCGCGCGCGGCACCTCCCTCCCTCGCACCCCGACCACGGCCGCGAGTTCCCCGTCGCGATGACCCAGTCCATGCGCTTCCTCCCCTCCACGGCCGGCGTGTGGCCGGCGGGCACCGGGTGCGGACGCTCGTGCGGCGACCCGCCCATCTTTGGCTCGCTGACCCCGTTCCTCTGATTTCTGTACTATACCTGTAGCCCTAGGATGAATGTTTCAGACCAGTTGTGACATCATTGCAAGCGAATGTGGCGCCGTGGCGTCGGAGATTGCAGAGGCTGCGCAGAAGCTTCGGACTCGATTCGCAGTCTGGGCACTGTACGCCCTGAGTGCTGCGCGCCCCGTCAAGACAGGAATAGGGTGCCAAGTACAAGTAGCGGCGGTGCGAGCTGGCTGGGAATCTGATGCAGAGGGCGCCGACAAGGCGGTGTGGTGTCACCTCGTCGAGCACCATGACCTGAGTGAGAGCAACATCCATGGGCAGCATTGAGCCTCTCAGCTCTCATCCATGACAAGCATAACTCGCCGACAGCGACAACAGCGCAAACGCGCACGCAATAAGACAATAGCCAGTCCGGACCCCGTATCGAGCACCCAGCACCCCGGCCCTGTCCGCCCTGCACTGCCATCGACAATGACCGTGGTGGCGAGCAGATCCGTGCGTGATCTACCCGTCCAGGCTTCTCTCCACTTCACAACCTCACGCTTGCTCAGCACTGCACTCTGACGGGCGTTTGCCGCACGCCAACGACACTCTTACGACTTTACGAGCTGAACATTACCGACACTACACGCTGAGCGCCATGCGGGTTTCTCAGCTGCTGGCCATCGCTGTCGTCGCCGCCCGGCCACTATCTCCCCCCATACAAGCGATAGCCCGGACAGCCTCCCTCCCACCGGCAACTGTGCAGACAGAACCACTGGCAGTACGACAAGACACCCCCACCCAAGCGACACCGACAAGCACCACCGCCGCGACCTCTCCCGCAGCCCTCATATCCTCCGCTCCCCTCACCACCGCACTCGCCACCACCCCCGCAAGCGACGCCGGCGGACGGAGCAACATCCCCATCTTCGTCCCGCTCTTCGTCGGCCTCGTGGTTCTGGGCATCTTCATCTGGTTTGTAAGTGTCACTTCTCCGCGGCGCTGACGGCAGATCGGGTTTGGACCAGGACACCAGATGTGGGCGGCGCGCGCGCGGGCGCGGCGCATGGCGGAGATTGCGCGGCTGAACGCCGAGGCGGGCGGGGAGGCGGGCGGGGAGGCGCGGGACGGCGAGGACGAGAACCGGCACCGCGCGCGGAGGGGGCGCCGCACGCCCCCGCGCCGCACGGAGAGCGGGCGGAGTATCCGCACGCTGCCGGTGTACACGTCCGAAGCGGGGGACGAGGAGATTGTGCTCCTCCAGTAAGTCTCACTGTAGATTCTGCTGACGACAGACGGGATAGGAGTATGCGTACGGCGCACCACGCGCGGCCGTCGCTCGGAACGCTCGACGAGGGTGCCGAGGCGGAGCGGCCCGCCCAGGACGACCGGTACAGCCTCGATCTCGGCTGGCAGAGTCCGCCCAGCTACCACGGCCATTCTGTGCATTCTGCACCGCCGTACGAGTCGTGGGGGCGTGGCTTCTCGACGTTGGGACACAGCCGAGACGGCCACAGCCGAGACGGGCACGAGAGGGAAGACACAAGAGAGGGAGAGGCGGAGACCGCAACTGAGGGGGATCGCGGTCCCCCGTCCTCTGCCGAGCTTGACCTCGCCACGCCGGTCCGCAGCCTCGTGCGGCCCAGACGTGTTGCCGTCCCGCCACTCGCGCCCGTGTCGCAGTCCGCACCGAGTTCGCCTGCGCGGTCGCGGCCGGTGCGCACATTGACATCAATGTCCCAGCGCTAGCGCAGTCGCTTCGCAAGAGAAGCATATTGTAGATACATAGAGCTAGTGTTATGAGTGTCACGAATTGACGTTTGCACGTATTGCTACGAAGACACACAGGAGGCATCGTCTTGCGGCATATCACCCCGAAGTCAGCCAATGAAGTCACTATTCCGTCAATCAGAACCACCTACTCCACAGTACAGGCTGATCACTATGCATCGTGCAGAGTCCGTGGTGACTATATGGATCTTTCACCGTCCATGCTACAAAAGTGTTCGGGGTGGAAAGACGTGCGGAATGGTGGATTATGAGTGTGGCGGGACAGGTATGAGAGTGTGTGGATGCAGTAGGTTGTGTTCAATGTTTCACGTCAATAATGTCCAACCGGGGTGATTAAAAGTGTCTAGGCAATAAAGGTTGAGCGGCTGCTGCGGCGGTTGGCGGCTGGCCGGCTGGGAGACGCTCCGGGAGCGGCGCCAGTAGTCGTAGAGCCTGCGCCAGCAGCGGAGGTGCGGCGCGGGGGCGACATGGGACGAGCGGCAGGGAAGGTGGCGAGGCTGCGGCGCCATTCGTCTGTGCGACGAGTGCGTTCACTGGTGCGAGGCTGTCCGCCGTCAGCAGCTGCTACGACAGGTCCACGTGCAGTGTCGCCACGCTCAGAACGCTTCTCCTTTCGGCGCTGCTCTTCACGCTCGGCGCGCTGGCGCCTCTCCCACTCCTCTTTGGCCGAAGCCAGGGCCTGCTCCTCCTTGATCGGACCCGTCACGCGTTCCTGCATCCGGCTGAGCATGTCGCGGTGGCGGTCGGCAAGCTCCTCCGTGGTCATGGCCTTTGATACGCGGCGGTTGGGGGCAGGGGTTCCAGAGACGCGGCGAGTCGAGGCCGCAGCAACGCTCGGGGAGACGAGGGGTAAGTTGGCCTGCTCGTTGGCAATGGCACGAGCGAGGTGGGTGCCGTACTCCTGCCCGGGGGAGACGGGAAGCTGGCCAACCTTGGCAGTAGGGGAGCGGTCAGCGCGCTGGGTAATAGCGCGGCTGACGCTGTCGGATACGACTGCGTAGTGCTCAACTGGCGGCGTCTGCGGAGAGAGCTGAGCACCGGAAGTAGGCGCGACAATGTTGCGTTTCTGAACATATTGCTCCCACTCGGTTAAAGGGCGGACGTCGCTCATAGGGCGCACATCGGTGTTGGCCTGAGCCATGCGACCGACATCAGCAAGCGACAGACGGTTTCCGATCACGGCAGCAACAGTGCTGGGCTCCGCCGGGGTGAAAGTGCGTTCTCCGAGGGAATCATGGCGCGGGCGTGTCTGAGTGTGGTGCGTCTGGTCCAGGATATGACCGCTTCCGGTCGAGTTCCTCCGCTCTGGAGCACCGGCATTGTTCAGCAACAGCAGAGAGCTGGCGCCCGAGTCGTAGCGGCCGCGGTCCAGGATGCTGGCGACCGAGCCGCCCCGGCTGCGAGCAGGGCTTCCTGCGCGAGTGTCAGAAGGCGTGGAGCCAGCTGCCCTGTCGAGGGTAGGGGTTCCGTTGGAGGAGCGAAGGTAGTCCATGGACGAGCGAATGCTTTGACGGGCACGGCGGACTTCCTCCAAAAGTTGCAGCTTTTGTTCGAGCTCGGGGTCAAGGGGAGTGGAGGGAGCAAGCGGTGTACCAGGAGTGTCGGGACCTTTTGCGGTGTCGTCCCTGTAGCCCATCTCCTCGAGAAGCGACACTCGGTTGCTGGGGGGAGCCTCGTTTACAGGCGTAATCTCCTTGGGGACCGAAGCGGGAGAGCGTGAGTTGAGTTCCTTGAGTCCGTGTGTGGAGGGAGTGGACCACAGCGTCGTGGGAGTCGAGAGATGACGGAGGAGAGTAGGATTACTGCCCTTGGCCAGAGTACCTGCCAGAGTCTGGCTACTGCTGTCCGTCCCGTGCTTTCCCTCCCACTCGGCGAGCTCTGCGTCGACGTTCTTGAAGTGCTCGGCAGCCTTGTGGATCTCCTCTGCCTCCACGCGAGCCTCCTCTTCGGCGGCTAACTTTTGCCTCCTCGTCTGAAGCATGGAGACGACCTTGAACTGGATCGCAGCAGCAATCTGTGCATGGCGTTAGCGTGGGAAACAGTCAGATTCAAGCTACTCACTACCGCAGCTGCTGCGACGACACCCAGTTCGACCTGCATGTTCTGCGTGAGAGGAAACTTGCCGCCATTGAGCTCAGGGAACGCTGCCGAGTATCCGAGATTGTACATGTAAAACTCGCAGTCAGCACAGAACCGCATACAGGACGCTTACCTCCTTCAGACCCACGCGGGTGAAGCAGTCGATGCCGAGGGTGAATGCAGTGGCGCCGACCCATGCAGACGCAAGTAACAAGACAAACTCGTGTAACCGGGGCACAAGGGATGCCAGTAACCCGGCCATGGTCAGTCCGCCGATGATGGCCCAGCGAGGACCGACGCCGCGAACAAGGCCACCTTTGTGCAGTGCCATGATAAACCATCCCAGGGAGAAACCGCCGCATGCTCCGACCCAGTACTTCGAAAGGGTGAAGAAGAAGACACCCAAGCCGGACCCGATGAGGAAGCAAAGGGCCACGGCCAGAAGGTAGAGGCCTCGTAAAGCAGAGTTTGGCGGGTGAGGAGTCGGAGGCTGCAGCGATGGGGTTACACTGAGGTGGCGTTAGCACCGCCAAGGGGGTATAGGGTCCATCATGTCCGAGCGCTACCTCGGTTTCGAGGAGACCCTTTGCGTCTCTGGCGAGATAGAGGCAAGCGAAAACTCACCCAAACGACATGATCATGATGAGACAGAAGAGACCGACGCTGTAACCCGAAATGATGGCGAGGGAAGACCAACGATTCTTGCCACCAAGGACCGCAACGGGAATGCCAGTGATGATGAGGAGACCGCCGCCGAGACCGTATGCAGCGTCGAGGCGAGGGGTGAATGGGAGGTATGACAGAGTGTCGTTCCAGGGCATTGTGCTGTTGGCCTCTGTGCCGTTGGCCATTGTGCTACCGTTTGCCATTCCCGAGCTATTGGTGGGAACGGTAGCGTTAACAGGTTCTGACGCGTTAGCCGCATTGCTGTTGGCGGGAGCGGGAATCGTCATCGTAAAGTAGAACGTCTGAGATCCCGATCCGTTCTCGTTGGGGATGACGCTGGTGATGGTGGTGACATAGCTGCCGTTTGCCGACTTTGACACGGAGGGTGCTGGTGTGGGGGAGGCGGGTGGCCGGGACTGGCTCGACGAGGAAGAGTTCGCCTGCTGCTGCCCGCCATTGTTGTTGTTATTGTTGTTGTTATCCTGGGCGAGAGCTCCGGCTGTCAAGACGACGCCCAAGAGCAGGCGTCCTAAGGCGGCGAGGCGCATAGTGATGTGCCAAACCGACGCGGTCGACGGAGGGGACTTGTTTTAAAGAATGGTGGAACTAGATCGAGGAGATTGAAAGAAGCGATCAAATGAATGTGGGGGGTGTATGCACACGGGGTAGAGGGTGTGAGAGCGAGGCTGAGCGATAGAAGAACCAGCCCAGAAAAAAGTGCCCTCTTCGTTGATGTGAGCGCTCAGACCGTCGTCGAGTGCGTCTTGAGCGTCACTAGGGGTGAGGCCGCCACGAACCGAGAATCGAAGGGATAGTAAACGTTGTCTACACGTTGTTGACAAGATCTCCACAGTGCAGTGGCAGGAGTTTAGACAAAAAAGTCGAGAGCAGCGATCAAAGAACTGCCCAATGCTTTCGTATGTACTCTTCCTGGCGACTCTTGGTGGTCAGACAAACGCACGCCCGTGTTCCTACGAGATCGAGCGTCGCGGAGAAATACCGACCGAGCACAACAACGAGAGCCGTGCGCGACGAATTGGACCAGAGTGGGTGGGAATGCAGCTCGTCGCCAAGCTTGTGTCGGTCGAGCGGGGTGGCTACAATGTCGTCTCTGTCCGAGCGTTTGTTGCTTGAAACGATCACAGACGCACGCCCCCACTTGCCTGGTGAGCTGGTGGCTGGCCGACTTGGGCGAAAACGCAGTCTTTGTTTTGGGTGTCCGTGTGTTTGACGTTGCGAGAGATCACGACAATGTCCTTGCAAAGGGAATGCGTGACGAGAGAGACGGGGAGGGAGGGGGAATGTGCGGAGCGGGATGGCCAGTGACGGAGATGCGAGGGAGTGAACAATGAGGAGAACAGGAGATGCCGCGCCAGCGCGGATCGCTGGCCTTTGGAATGTCTTGTAAAAGGGAGGAGTGACGATGGGCGAGAACTGTGATAGTCACCAGAGGTATAGCGGAATGTCGGGAGAGATGATGATGACAATGACAACAACGATGAGAATGACGAGGAGGACGATGAGGATGGGTGTGAGACAGAACTGAGATATCAGAGATGAGAAATGGATCTGGTGAGAAATGAATGCATGCAGGCTGGACGCTGGCTGCTTGGCGAGTGAATAGTGCACAGGTGTTCGTCCATCGATCCATGACATGCCATCCGTCATGTGAGACACAAATCGAGCCACTACGTAGCTACGTAGTGCTATAACCTCTTAGCGTCAGTTTTACGGGATCCGTCCCTTGCATCCTTGCATGCATCTAGCTATGCATTGCTTGCAAGCCAAGACAGAGCCGCCAAAGGTACATAGGTACAGGTACAGTACATGGGAAAGGAGTTCCCAGCGAGCTAGAGCTAAGATCGATTCGAGCTAGTAAGGGGAGGGGGGCTTGCATACGCCCATTCACCGTACAGCGAAGAATACTTATGATACAGCCGGAAGCCACGATTCCATGAGAAACAAACGGGCGGCATGCGCGGCGCGAGGCGACATGAGGCGACATCTGGCGACAAGCCAGCAACAAGCCATGCCAGCGCCGCCAGCGCTCGATATGCTTTCAATAGGCAGCAGAAGAACGGGGTACGGGTACTGAAAAGAGCACTAAAGTGCGGGGTTACGTTGTAACTTTGGCTTTCCCGGGTGCCCCTTTGGCCCCCCTTCGAGCAACCCTTTGACTATTCCTGTCCTCTGTTCTCGACATCTGAGGAATGCGGCTTGCAGATTCATTCTGTCCACGCCTGTCCACGGGGCCACTGGGCCGGTATCCCCTACAATGCAGCCAAGTTGGGACGCACTTGTTCTTACTCTTCTCCGCCCTTTTCGCATGTCTCATGCCATGACAGGCTGCCCTTGGTGGCGTCCAGCTGATGACTAGCATGCACCCGCAGCTGCCCCTGCAGTATGGTGCGCCAACCCGTGCAGGATAACGCAGCCAGGTTAGCACCACTTTCTGTGATTCTGCCCTGCACCCGTCAGACTGGCAGCGGTCCTAGGCTAAAGCGAGCTATCGGACCGTTCAAGAGTTCTGAGCCGGCTACACGTTTGATCCCAGAACCGCCCGGTCTGCACAGTGGACACAGTGTCTTGCAAATACTGCTCATGGTGGTACTCAATGCGTGGCTGCCTCGCTGCGGCGTAGGCTGTTCCAGCCCGGCTCAGCTACTCGGGGGTAGCCACCAAGCGAGCCGATTGACCCATGAACCCTTCTTGCACTGCACCATCAGGAAGCCTCGAGTGGCCAGCAATTCATCACTGGCGCAGGGCTGCCGATAAGCATGATGCGAGCAGGTGTGATCAGGTGGACAGCTGGTGGGCCTGCGTCCTGATTGCTCTGCACCAGCGGCATACGGGTAAGCCGGTAAGCGAGCCGACAGCCAGCGGCAGAGACAGCAAGCGGGCATGCTCTACGCACCCACTGCATAGATCAATTTGCTGGCAATCTCAAAGCCTCGCTGGCAGGCGTGCGCATTCATGGGCAATTCCAAAGACACCGCCACCGCCTCCGCGAACCTTGTTTACCATATTTAATCTGTGCTCTGCTGCCCTGAATCGGAAGGGCTTACGCACCTTTGCAGAAAAAGAAAAGTCAGGCGCGCTGTGACTGCAGGTGGCTTGAAACTTTATCTGGGCACACTGTCATGTCCAGCCCCCGCCATTTAGTTTGGCAGTGTCGTCATGCTTGCCCAATTGCTGGCCGTTGCTGGCCTGCTGCTTGCACGCTCTCTCTGCTTGGATCTGGAAAGTACGCTGGAAGTGTGCTGAAGCGTGCTGATCGCTGGATGCGTGTTGACGACGATCTGAGGCTAATCTCCGACGTTGCTGCACTACGGACCGTTCTGTGCCGTACATCGACCCGGAGTAGCTTGACACACGCTGCGCACATCTACCACCTCTCGTTACATGTTTCGTCCTGACAACCGCGGCTTGGACAGTCGTCGTCCCCACCATCGCACAGACTCGACTCCTACTTATGGCACAATGCAACACACTACGATACTACAAATGACTGGCTACCGCTCTGGGTAGGATATGCTATCGCCATCGCCCTGCAGGTCTTCCGGAACCACCAAGTCTTACTACTGCGGCGCTCACCCACTGCTCCCTTCCTGGCCCGCGCCTCCGGATGGCGTCGGTCCGGCCGGCCCCTCTGGTTTGCGGGAGCTGCTCGAGTTGGAACGCAGCGAATTGACACGCCTCTTCCACTGCTACAAGGCGTCAGAATGGAGATCGGCGGCGGTGGCGGGGTACTATTCCACATGTGGCACTCACCGAGTGATCAATAGTCGTGAAATCGTCCACGTTTGTGGCAATATCGACAAGCTGCAACGTTAGCTACACGTGGATCACCTATTAGCTCACATAGTGCCCCAGCCGCTTGAGCTCGCGGTCGCTATCACCCTCGGGTGTCCCGGCGCCCTTGAATGCACGAATCTGCCGTCAGTATAATTGTCGATTCCAGTCTGTCCTACTCACGCGCAGCCCCTCTCCTGGGTTGAGGGCAAAGTTGCGAGCGAGGTCATCGATATGGATGGTCTACGATGAATCAGCACACTTCAGGGCCGCAGAAGTCACTCACATTCTTGGCAGACCAGTGGGGGAACCTGGCCCAGCAGTAAGCGAGGGGTTTCACCCTATTGTTAGCACAAGGGTATCCGTGTTTGCGACTCACTCGTGTTTGACCATCTGTCCGCTCCGCTGGCTGAAGATCGGAAACATTGTCGTGCGGTCCGCGACAAAGCATATCTGATCGTGAGCTCAATGAGTGCAATGTTTTAACTCACCTTGTATTCAGCCGCCGCGCCGAGAACTTCGAGCTCCACCAGCTTGCTCTCGAGCCACACCCAGCGCGTCTGGCTCCAGACCACAATGTCGTAGTGGGCATAGACACTGGGCGTTAGGTTTATTTCCACGACAACCTACAGATCAAGGAACTCGTGCAGACCCGGGCGGGCACACTCTAACGGCGGCAGGGCGCCGTCGAGCAGCGGACGCGTGTCGGCGATAGCTGGCGTCAGACCTTGCTCCAACAGGCCACCCACTGTAGTCGAGATCCAGCACCAGCAGGCGCTTCCCCGGCCGCGGCTCGTTCATTACCTGGGAGTCAGCCTCGATAGCTACGCACGACTCACGACGATCGGCCGCTTCTTGATAATCTGCTGCACGCAGCGGAGGTTGCGCGGGTCGACGGCGGGCGGGACCACGTTCCCATCCTGCCCGCGGGCGGGGTACGACAGGTCCCACTCGTCGCCGAGGCTGACCTCGGGCTCCTTGAAGCGGAGGTGCTCGGGCGTGCCGACGAGCGTAAACTTGACGCCGTCCTTGAGGCCGAGCGTCGCGATGCGCGCGCCGTCCGACTCGGGGCGCAGCTGCGTGCGCCCCAGCCCGAGCACCTTTTGCGCCGCGGGCGGCACCCCCGTCAGCGACTCGATGGTCGTGCGCAGATCGTAGATCCTAGAATCAGTGAGCCGGCGAGCGGAACGCTTGAACTAGCGATACGCACAAATCACTCGTGCTCTGCCGCAGCTCGTACGTCTTGCCGGACCACTTGAACGACATGTTGATCCATTCCTCCGGCACGTCTGGCACCGGGACCGCATCGCTGTCCGGCACGCGCAGTGACGGCGAGCCAACGTCGCCCGTGTCCACGGCCATGCCCGCGGCATCGGCGTGGTCCATGTCCACATCCTTTGCGAGCTCGACGGCGGGGAGGGCGGGCTGCCCCGCGCCGGCCTCAGGGGCGGTCGGCTGTGACATCACCAGGGAGCGGGGGAAGTAATTGAGGCAAATGTCCCGGTTCCGTTACAGTTGGTATTGTCTCCGTGTTCGTGAGGTCGTGGTATCTGTCGTCGAGAACGAGAACGATGTTGAGAACGGGTCGTGAGAGAATGATGTTGTTACAGACGAGTGGAGACAATAACCCGCCTTGACGCGCGCGCGACTGCGGCTTCGATCGCGCGGGAGCAGATTCGCGTGGGTTTCGTGTGGCACGCGACCGTTGTGTGGCGCAGCGCAAGCGCCTACAGTATACAGTATGCAACCAGCTGCTCGAGTGCAACTGGGTTGTACTTTCGTGTGCATAGAGATGTTCAAGGTATGCACTGCGCCTCCTGCACGAGAAGCGAAGCCGGCGGCATATCAGTCTCGGAGCCATACAGGCTGGATGTCACTAGTGACGTATGTGGGGTGGAGGCTCCTCCGCGCATCTCGCCCTCCACAGAGATTACATGCTGTCGATGAAGCATCCACACATTGCAACGACCCTACTCCCCCATTACTCCTCACACCCACTCCCATGCCGCCAAACGAAATCTACCAGTTCTCCGTCGTCTCGGCGCTCATGGACGGCGTGGCCGAGGACGGGCTCCCGCTGTCCGCCCTGCTGCGGCACGGGGACACGGGGCTCGGCACGTTCCGGCACATGCAGGGCGAGCTGATCATCCTCGACGGGGAGGTGTTCCAGATGCTGTCTGACGGAACTGTGCGGCCGGCCAAGGTCGCTGGCACTGAAGGTGGGCTTACTGTGGTTCGGGGCTGACGGCAGCGATGAACGGGGAGGAGGAGGACATTACGCCCTTTGGAATGATCACGGCGTTCAAGCCCGAGACGACACTGCGCGCCGCGATCGAGGCGAAAGACGGCATCGCGCCCGTGCTCGCGAACGCATGCCCGAACGCGCGCAACACGCACATTGCCTTCCGCATCGACGGCGCCTTCAAGAGCGTCACAGTGCGCACCGCCGAAGGACAGTGCTTTCCGGGCGAAGGGCTGAAAGGCGTGTCGTCGCGGCAGGTCACGCACACCCTCGGCCCGGCGCGCGGCACCGTCGTCGGCTTCCGCTCCCCCGCGTTCCTCCAGGGCGTCGCTGTCGCCGGCGTGCACATGCACTTTATCGATGAGGAACGCAAGAGCGGTGGGCACGTGCTCGCCCTCGAGTCGGACGGCGAGGTCGAGGTCCAGATCGCCGAGGTGTGGCGCACCATTATGGATCTGCCGCGGAATAAGCAGTTCAACGAGGCAAAGATGGAGCTCGACGACGAGGGTATCAAGAATGTAGAGGGATAGAAGATGCAACTGTAGACGGCAGCGGTGGAGGCTAGTTTGGGCGTCGATGATGGGCCACTCACCCGCTCACCGTCCGGAAAAGAATCGCTCACCTCCTTCTCCTATTAGCTACTGACATGGGCTCTTCTCACATACACTGCCCGGTGCGGCGACATTGGTGACGTACCAGGAAGTGGCAAAAAGGCGGAGGGCGGAGCCACAACATCCGTTGCGGACGATCACCACCTCCACCACCTCCACCACACCATTCCGACTCCCGTCTTCAACTCTTCTCTCCTTCTTCTTCCTCTTCCTCCTCTTCTCCCTCCTCTCCCTCCTCCCTAAGAAAAAGGAGTGACGTTTGGCGGGGTCGAACCGCCGACCTCATGCGTAACGCGTCGAGTGTTAAGCATGCGCTCTAACCAACTGAGCTAAATCGCCGACCTGCTGGGGGTTCTGTGCGCCCTCGCACGCGTTCTGGGGTCTTGGATGTGGTTCCAGGCGTGGCGGCGCGAGGCGGATGGTGACGGGTACCGTGTGGTCACCTGGGTCTGCCCTGGACGAGCCGGGTGGCACACTTGCCCCACCTCTGGCGTTGGATCGCATGACCGGCACAGATCTGACTTTGTCCGTCACGTCAGCCCATTAGGCATAAGCATCGTCTAGCATAGCTGTCTACATAGGCAAGAAAGAGTGTGCGGTCAACTGACCAGTCGAGGGAAGCAAAGGCAGGCGACGTGACGGCGACAACGTAGTGCGCGAAAAGAAAATGTATATAAAAATGACAACGATGGCGGCGGACATACCGCGCCTTACGATAACAGTGTTCTATTAGGAAACAGTCTACGTGCCTCTTCTCCACTCCTCCTTGGACTCCGGCTTGTTCACAAGACGACAGGCAGCCAGTCCTGCGTGGGTGGTTCTGGTTCTGGCGCAGATCGCACTGGACCCATCTCCAGCTTCTTACACAGGACCGACGAGCTGGTACAGCAGACCCCGCACGATGCCGCTCATGGCCTGGGGCTTGTGCTTGTACGCGTCCATGATGAGACCCATGGCGACGGCGCCGAGGATGGTCTCGCCAAACGGTACAATGGGGACCCACGCACGCTTGCGGCCGACCGACCACGCCGACTCGAGCGCCTTGGGCAGGCAGTACATGGCCAGCTCGGCGCGGCGGCGCTTCTCCTCGGCAAAGAGCGAGAAGCACGTGAGGAAGCCAAAGAGCCAAAAGTTCTCCTTGCGCTGGAGGAGCGCGCGGATAAACTTGGGGAGCGGGACATTGTCCAGGAGCTGTCCTCGTGCGCAGAAGAGGGCTGTGGGTGAGCATGGCTTTTCTCAGCTCGAACAGATACTTACTCTGGTAGATGACAATGAAGAAGCCCAGGAATGAGCAGCTGCGGGTGATGCCCCACGCGGCCTTGCCGAGCATCCTGAACGGCGCCTTGGCGACCTGGTGCCGGCGGAACACGAGCATCGGGATGAGGTGGAGCGCGCCATACACCGGGAGCATGTAGCGGAAGCGAGTGAAGAAGCGGCCGACGTTGCAGACGACGCAGCTGTCGACCCACGGGTGCAGCAAGGCACAGGGAATGTGCCAGTCGGGCTTCCAGCCGTCCTCTATCTTGACGAGCAGGTTCTGCAGCGTCGCTGCGTGCTTCGCGGTGGTGCCCGGGTTCGCCAGTGCACGCTGGATGGTCGACTCGGGGATAAAGTTGTTGCGCACCGCGGTGCGGTTTGCGGCGACGGCAAACAGAGGCACGCCCGAGACGCCCTGGATCCAGTCGCGGTAGTCGCGAGGAATGGTCTCGGGCGAGAGAAGGAAGGCGAACATGATCTGGCCGCAACACAGACCAAAGAGAAGAATGTCGCCATGGGGGATCTTGATCCCGAGAGCTGGTGTGTACTGGTTGTATGCGGCCTGGAGACCACGAACGAACATTCTCAACGTCAGCAGACTCATACAGTGTTACTCACTGTTGCGCTACGCCGGTACGACGGCTGGCAGTCTCCCACAGGAGACTGACACTGGCGAGGGAGCCGGCAAGAGCTGCGTGCCAGCGGTGCTCTCCTTCGTCGCCCTCCCGCTCTGGTGGTCCAAAGGTTGCGCGAGCAAAGAGACCAGCCTTGAGCCGGCGACGAATGTACGACAAGGGCGGCGCGAGGCGGAGGAGATGCATGATCAGCGTGTTGAGGAACGTGAACGATCCAATCATGGCGCCAAAGCGGAACGACTCTTCTCCAACAAGCGCTTGGCGAATATCCTTGACGCGCAGCTTCTTGCGCCGGAACGCCTTGAATAGCAGGAGGAGGATGTTTACGCCCGAGCGCACCGAGAACGAGACAAGGAATGAACCTGTGTGTCAGATCCAAGTTAGTCACTGTAGGGCGTCGTTGCCCCATCAAAAGCAACGTACGGAGTCCTCGCTTTGCGGCTAGCACAATGGCTCGCTCTGCGTCTTCGGGGTAGAGACGCTTCTCATCCTTGTCGCGCCAGACGAGCTCGCGGCCAGCTCGTGTCACGCCGTGCACAAACTTCTGGCGACGCTGCTGATCGTGCTGCAGCGCCAGCAGCTGATCCAATGACGCAAGGGAGAGCGTCCGGCGAATCTGGTCGGCACTAGAGGTCAGTTGACAGCTATACGAATGCACGTACGTCTCGGAGATGTTGGGTGTTGCGGGCTCGGTGATGTAATAGCTCATGTGGCCCGTGGTGGCCTTTTCGCCGCCGGGATACATGACCGTCTCCTCGTCCGTGCTGATCGAGACATTGCCGCCGTTGGGAGTCGTCGCGTTGCTGATAGAGCTGAAGCGGAGGTGCTTGGTGCGCAGGTTGGCGTTGGTGCCAGCAATGACGCCCGATACCGAACGCCGAAGCGCGGGGGTGTTTTGCACACCCTCGATGCCAGCCTCGGGGTCGTCGCTCGGGTACGCAGAGACCGCGTCCGAGTTGTCTGCGTCCGAGTCGCTGTCGTCCCTCTGCGATACGCGATGTGGTGCCCTCGTTGGCGACGACATGTTGTGGTGATTTGGTGTGGATAAATGTGGGGGTGGAAACGAGTGTGGCGTGTTTAATGGTTCTGTAGTTGGGGGCCTTGAAGGGAGTGGAGAGTGCTGGGCAGTGCTTGTTCCTGATGCAATGTGGGGAATTAGAGAAGCTCCAGCAAATGAGTTGGGGGCGATACTGTTTACGACCTCTTCGGAGATGGTCATAAGTAAGAGAGTGAGTAGAGTAGTAGCAAGTCAAAGATAGAATGGAGATGGAGATGAAAGTGATGGTGTCAGAGGCAGTTTACCCACTAATAATCCACTCCGAGTGGATCATGGACCAAGGACCAATGCATCAGGTACTGGTATCACCATCATCATCATAACCATAATAGCCTCACCATGCACCCCACACTCGTAGTAGTGCATGCCTTTGCCCTTGCACGAGCAGTACTGCTGCACTCCACTGCAACTGAACTGTACCACTGTAGATGTTCCGGTTATCCTCCACTCCCGTCCATGGTGAGCATTCCAAAAGTGTGGGGAAATCTCAATCGCGAAATGACACTAGTAACAACGGAATCAAATCCTCCACAGATCCACTGTATCCACAGTATCCACAGTGCCGGACATTGCTCCACGGAGACCCATTCCATCATGGCCATCATGTGCTGCAAGCATGTGAGCAAGCATCCAGTTCTGCATCTCCGTCATAGCTCCATAGCTTCATAGCTTGACATGCATCATGGTTTCATCGAGATCCATCTAATCCATCAGATCAAATATATATCATAAACATAATAGCGTTGTTGTGCTGGGTGAGCATCTTCCATGTCGACACTGCAGCCCCGTGCGACGCCCAACCGTGATCCATGGATCCATGGAATGCTTGTGTGCACCAAAAAAGAACAGCTCTAGTCTGTCTGGACGCGTCTAGCTTCCTGCTGGATGCTGCAGTCGTAGTCCAAGCACAAAGAACACTTGCAGGACCGCACTTGCGAGCCGTCCCGAGTCTGCCTCAGAACCACTGCCGTGTCCAGCATGGGGAACGGGTCGAGGCGGCTTGTTCCGATAGCCACCATCGGCAACCTCGATGCCAACAAACATGGCAGCGTCAACTGGTAGATCAATAGCCGATCCAGGGATGTAGGGGGCCACGGAGATCGGCTCAATCGGCCCAGCCTCGAGAGATTTACTTATTTACATCACCCTCTATGAGATAGGCGTCAAAGTATCCAGTGTGAAGATTGAGAGACCTATGAATCCTTTAGGCGCGAGCTGCTATACCGGCCCGGACCAGGGCGAATGAAAACGTCGATCGCGACGCGTGGCGCGTGGCGCGTGCGCGTTCGCGTCGGACGCACAAGCCCCGAGCTCCTGGGCCAAGTCCACCGCCCAGTGGCGCATGCTGCCGCTAAACACTCCTGGAGGGGACTTGCCAGTTAGCAACAGCGCGAACGGAGATGGTGTGCCGCAGGACGAAGCGGCTGTCTCGACCGTGCACTGGCCAATGGTGGTGCATGCATTGAGCCGAGACAATGCCCTTCTGCACGTCTGCGCGCCACGCCCTGGCCGCGTCTGGGCAGGCACTCGCCCATGCGATCGCCCGTACCACGCGCTAGCACGCGGCCTCGAACCATGCGACGCTTCACCCGGTGTTGGCTGCAGCGGGTGACCAAGACCGCCAGACTCGGAACAATAACTAGGGGAAGATGGGAGCGTATGATAGTGTGTGACGAGCGACGGGAGTTTGAGCTGCCTCTGCGACAGCGATCAGACATGGTGAGCTAGCTGCTGATAGGGGAATGGAGCGTTCTGTGGTCGTGTTCCAGCACGCATCGCCTTGTCGCTGCACCTCATTATGCCTATCGTTATCAGGAGGCCCGGATGCTGTAGCTTGAACTCCGGGGAGACACAGGACAGACTGATGGGACATACAGCGCAGTCGAGTCCATCTCCGCTGGACGCAAGGTCGCTAGTCCCTCTGACACAGATAGAACCGACGAGACCTCACGCGTGAGCAGTGCGGACTCGGAGCTCAGTCTGTTAGTCCGTACCTGTCCTAAACCCACCCGTCCCCTCGTCTCCGCCGTCACTAGCAAGGTGTTTCACGCCAGCTGCTGAGTGACAATGCGCCGTACCACTGAGTGACAATGGTCCGAGGTACCCAAAGATCCACCTGGTACAACCTCGACCACCCGAGTCTTTCTCTTCGCCCTCCTCGCCACTCATCCCGGCCCGTGTACCGTGAATAGACCATCTTAGGTGACATGGTCAATCCGTGACACCTCGGCACGGCGATTTCGCACACCCTCGACCTCCCGGTCCGGTTCCAGAATGTCACAGCTGCACGCGGGAGTGCTGGGTTGGGATACGAGACGTATCGCTCGCGTTCCAGGTCTGTACGTCTTACTCACATGACAGGAGTCGGTGGATGCCAAAGGCCCAGCCAAGCCACTGGTCCTGTGCGCTACAAGCTGCATGCCGGCCAAGACGAGTCGGCATATTGGTGGCGACCTTGCTCTGGAGTGCACCCCCGCTGCATGTGGTGCTCGCCCGTAGGTGGTATGTACAACGTCGAGTAGAATCGATTATTCGTCCGAGTTAGTTGCCTGAACAATCAATCACCGGAGGTCGAGTCTCTTTTTCGCCGTCTAAGCTCCGTTCCTGGCACTCACCCACTCTAGCGATCTAGCATCAAACATCCCTTCACTGTGCCACTGCCACTGCTACTGCCTGCTGTGAGGTGTGAGGTGTGAGCCTCGTTTGCCCGTGTTTGTCCCTTAAATGACCCTGAATGAGTGAGCCCGGCTCGGCAAGTCTGGCTGGGCAACCAACCTCCCGGCTGGACAGAGGATAACAACAAGCTTTTGCACTAGTTTGCAGGTAGGATTATAAGTATCACCAAATAGTCAGAATAACAGGAATAACAGGACAAAAGAGATAGCAATCAAATGAATAAACGTAAACATTGGGCACACTGGGCATACAGGGTCCAGGGTCAGGCCAGGTCGGCCAGGTTCTGCAGGCTGGCTGGCGGGCTGCACGACTCACGACTACCAAGACTGCCAGAACACGTATCAACAACAAGGCAGGCAACCACCCTCGTTCACAAACATACTCTATCTACTTCCCCTTTCAACCTCCTCTCCCTCTTCTTCTTCTTCTTCTTCACATCTTCTTCATTTTCATTTTCATTCTTTCCACGCAGTTATCGTGAGTACAGCAGTGATATCGGTGATACGATTCCCAAGGCTCCTGGCTCGTGTTCAGCGTTGTGTGTGTGTGTGTGGGTGTGTTGTTGGGGGGGGGGGGGCGATCTGCCCATTTTCAACAATCCCTTATTGCTGCCCCCCAACCTCCGCCCCATACACCGCTCCTCGCACCCGTGCCCCCCTCCTCCCTCCTCTTCCTGCAGTGATTGCTTCCCACGTTGGGCAACTCTCCACGTCAGCGGCGTCTGCAAGCTGTGGTAAATCCTGTGGTCAAAAGACGCGCAGACGGGGCCAGAAAAAATGAGGAGCGTGATCGTGGGCAATTATTTTCAGGTAGACGAGCGGCCACGAGCGGACGGACGTGTAGAGTCCAAAGGCGGTGGAGGCGGTGTGTGGGAAGCGAGATTACTATTGGGCACTGGTCTCGGCGGCTTGCCTGATGGTCTGCCTGGTCTGTCTGGTATGACATCTGGCCCGCTTTGCGCATTAGTTTTGTTTTGTTGCTTGCCGTTGGCTGGCCTGGGTGTCCTGGCTGGAGCCTGGCTGGGGAGGGGCGTGCTGGCCGCCCGCAACTCTACTGAGACGAGGCGAGATCGATGACAGATCGTTCACAGCAGCAAGGGATCAATCAAATCATATCGAGTTCGAGAACTGTGCTGACATCTTCATTCATCTCTATCATCAACTCTCTCCACTCTCCTCGTATTTAAAACAACACGGCGTTGGCAACTTTGGTCTCACGTCGTTACCCCCGCTTTGCTCGTGTCTGGACGCCACGTATATCTTGCTCCCACCTTTTCCTCCCTTTTCGACGACCCTCACTCGCCCAACATCCTAACTCGCTCCTCACTTCTCTTATCTCTCTCCCCCACACGTGTTTTAAACGACTTCCACGTACTACCACTCGCTTTTACTTTTCTCGTAACAGTTAGAACAAGATGTGTGGTGAGTGACGCTGTGAACTGGAGTGGTGGCGAAAAAGCAGATAGCTGACTTTTGCAGGAATCTTCTCGTACTGCTCTTACTTGACCGAGAGGGACCGCAAGTACGTGTGCGATGTGCTGTGCAACGCTCTCGCCCGTATGGAGTACCGTGGTTACGACTCTGCCGGTAAGTACGGTGTGATCTGTTCGCGCGGTTCTCCGTGATCGCCCAGCCCAGACTGATCGTCTCCCCCAGGTATCGGAGTCGACGGTGACTCCCCTGACCAGCCGTTCATCCTCTTCAAGGAGGTTGGCAAGGTCGCCGCCCTCCGCAAGCTCGTTGCTGGCAGCGTCCCCACCGCTCCCCCCAACGACCCCCGCGCGCCTGCCACCACCGAGGCCGTTGACATGAACAAGGTTTTCCTCAGCCAGACCTCAATGGCCCACACCCGTTGGGCTACTCACGGTGCCCCCAGCACCACCAACTGCCACCCCCACGTCAGCGACCCCCTCACCGAGTTTGCCGTCGTCCACAACGGTATCATCACCAACTACAAGGAGCTCAAGCTCGTTCTCCAGAAGCGCGGCTACGTCTTCCGCACCGACACTGACACGGAGTGCGTTGCCATTCTCTGCAAGTATGTCTACGAGTCGCAGCCCAACAAGCGCCTCAACTTCCAGACCCTCATCAAGACTGTCCTCAAGGAGCTCGAGGGTTCGTTTGCCTTTGTCTTCAAGTCGGTCCACTTCCCCGACGAGATTATCGCCGCTCGCCGCGGTTCGCCCCTCCTTATCGGTGTCAAGACCGAGCGCAAGCTCAAGGTCGACTTTGTTGACGTTGAGCTCCCCTCGGAGGACAAGATGCCCGAGTCGGCCGACACTTCGGGTCTCCTTGCTGTCCCCGGTGTCGTCAACGGCGCCAACGCTGCCACCAAGCTCCGCCGCCAGCAGTCGCGTGCTTTCCTCTCCGAGGACGGCATGCCCCAGCCCATCGAGTTCTTCGTTGCTTCGGACCCCGCTGCTATCGTTGAGCACACCAAGAAGGTTCTCTACCTTGAGGACGACGACATTGCACACATCGCCGAGGGTGAGCTCCACATTCACCGTCTCCGCCGCGACGACGGCCTCTCGTCGGTCCGTGCCATTGAGACCCTCGAGATTGAGCTTGCCGAGATCATGAAGGGCCAGTACGACCACTTCATGCAGAAGGAGATTTACGAGCAGCCCGAGTCGGTCGTCAACACTATGCGTGGACGTGTCAACTTTGACAGCGGAGAGATCACTCTTGGTGGCCTCAAGGCATACCTCCCGGTTATCCGCCGCGGTCGTCGTCTCTTGTTCGTCGCTTGCGGTACCTCGTACCACTCGTGTATCGCGGTCCGCCCCGTGTTTGAGGAGCTCACCGAGATTCCCGTCGCCGTTGAGCTCGCCTCCGACTTCCTCGACCGCCGCACCCCCGTGTTCCGTGACGACATTGCCATTTTCGTCTCGCAGTCGGGTGAGACCGCCGACACCATTCTCTCGATGCGCTACTGCCTCGAGCGCGGTGCCCTCTGTCTCGGTGTCGTCAACGTTGTCGGCTCCACCATCTCGCGTGAGACCCACTCTGGTATCCACATCAACGCCGGTCCCGAGATTGGTGTCGCCTCCACCAAGGCCTACACCTCGCAGTACATTGCCCTTATCATGATGGCCGTCCAGCTCTCTGCCGACTCGATCTCCAAGGCTCCCCGTCGCGCCGAGATCATCGCCGGTCTCCACGAGATCCCCGCCCAGATCAAGGCCGTCCTGGCTCAGGACAAGATCATCCAGGCACTCGCCAACACCATGGCCGAGGACAAGTCGCTCCTCATCATGGGCCGTGGATACCAGTTCGCGTCTTGTCTCGAGGCTGCTCTTAAGATCAAAGAGGTGGCCCTGTTGCACAGCGAGGCTGTTCTTGCCGGAGAGCTTGTAAGCATCGTCCTCGCGATCAGAGGAGTCGTTCTCGCTATTCTGGGGATTTTTCGGAATTTTCTTGAATTTTCTAGACTTTATTGTCGACTTTTTTCTTGATTATTTCCGGAATTTCCAGGGAGTGGCTAAGACTGCCCCTGTTTTCGCCTTTTCACCCTCTGACTTGAAACGCTAACGATACCAGAAGCACGGCCCGCTCGCCCTCGTCGACGAGAACCTCCCGATTCTCTTCTTCCTCACCAAGGACAGCTACTTTGCCAAGGTCCAGTCGGCGTACCAGCAGGTTCTGGCACGTGGTGGTCGCCCCATCATCATCTGCAACGAAGACCACGTCGAGGAGAACGCCACCAAGCTCATCCGCGTTCCCAAGACTGTCGACTGTCTTCAGGGCATCATCAACAGTGAGTCTTTAGTGTGGTGCTTTATAACTGACATTACCAGTCATCCCCGCGCAGCTTCTCTCGTACTGGCTCGCCGTCATCCGCGGCCACAACGTCGACTTCCCCCGTAACCTTGCCAAGAGTGTTACCACCGAGTAAAGGACGGTGCGGATAGTGCATCAAAGGACAATGGTTCCTTTTCATAACAACTGTAAACCTGTAAATGCAAGACTATAGCCATTCACGCGCCCGTCCACTGAACGCAGTGCATGGGGTTTGCTACTGATGACAGGAAGGACTGAGTCGAGCAGCGACAGGAGTGCTCTTCGCAGCTGATTGATGCATACTGACCACAGTCAAGTACTTGGATCATTAATGGAGCCCATACGCAGCTGAGGACGAGGTTCAGCCTTCCACAAACCCCACAAGGACAATCTCTGACCGACGTCGAGCGCGATCCGCAACGCCAAGGCGACCAGTGACTTGCACCATTAACCCTGCAGATCCCATTCGAGCGTAGATCAACCCCTGGGAGCAGCCCGGACCTCGGCGATCATCCCAGAGAATACATATGCAGTGTGACGACGATCAACGGGTGCGAGGGCTGCGCAGCGGAGGCAAGTAGAGGAAGGCGCACATGTGGTAAATCAGCTGCGCAGAACCGTATAAACCCGCCTTCCTCCTCTTTCTCTTTCTCTTTCTCTTTCTCTTTCTCCCATCACCTTCAAGTGATGTTCCCCAAGCGACGTTCCCACAGCCTCCCCGCTCCGCGCACCATCAGCATGGCCCCGCGCCTTCCCCGCCCCCAGGGCACGCACTGCCCCGTACGGTGCTCGCCCCTTCGCCACCGCCGCCGCCAAACGAACGCCGCTGCCGCCGCAAACACGGAGCCTGTCGTGAGTACTGCTGGGGTGATACTAATATGCAGATGCCCGCCACCGCCTCGCCCTCGCATAACGCGGTTCAGGCTTCCGCCCACAAGGCCGCGGTCAACAACAACGCCGTCAACAACAACGCCGTCAACAACGCCATCAATAACAACGCCGTCAACGACGGCACCCACGACGCCGAGGTGAGTACAACGTCTCGAGGAAGGTGTCCACTGATTCTCAGCCCACCACCTTCGCCTTCCTCCGCGACCGAGGTCTCGCACGATGACCCCAATCCTCCTGGCGGCTGCACCACGTGCCCCTGCTTCAACTGCGGCGCGCCTCAATCTCGCCTGGACGACGTGCGCATTCTGTCGCTGCTCCCCTCTGGGACGATCACGATTCCGCAATCTACCACCCCGTCGTGCACATTATCCGCGCCTCGGATGAGGAGCGCAAGCTCGTGCTCAGCTTCACCCGCTCGTGGGGCCCGTGGGCCGCGGAGAAGCTCTACATGCTCGCCGACGGCTTCTATGAGAGTGCGCGGGCGAAGCTCTACGATGAATTGATCGGCGGCAGCGTGGAGGACCACGCTGAGGTCCTCGCTGCTGATCTGGCCGTCCACTTTGGCGAGTACGAAGAGTAACTCAGTATTCTGCGTACGCAGATTCTCGATACTCATCGACGCAGAATCTCGATACTAGTAGTATTCTGCGTACGCAGATTCTCGATACTCAGTATCGTAACTAACATCAGACGCTTAGGTCCTCGCTGCTGATCTCGTGGCCGTCCACTTCGGCGAGTACGAGGAGTAACTCATAGTATTCTGCGTACCCAGACTCTCGATACTCATCGTAATCTGCGTACGCAGAATCTCGATACTCCTCTGC
Source organism: Apiotrichum gracile (assembly GCA_001600335.1). NCBI lineage: Eukaryota > Fungi > Basidiomycota > Tremellomycetes > Trichosporonales > Trichosporonaceae > Apiotrichum > Apiotrichum gracile. Next base: position 3,251,129 of record BCJO01000001.1, on the reverse strand, counting down.
AGAATCTCGATACTCATCGTAATCTGCATACGCAGAATCTCGATACTCGTAGTATTCTGCGTACCCCGAGACGCGATGCCCGTAGCTCCGGTGGAGCTTAATCTGGCGGGGCAGCACGAGGTCCTCGCTGGAAGCACCAAGGTGAGTACACTCCACTTGGGTGTCTGGAAGTAGTCTGACTTGCAGCGAAAGCATGCACTCGCCGCATCGCTACACTACTCAGGCACCGGCCAGAATGGCCACTGGTGGGTAGCCTTTTATGATCGATCGCCCGCCGGAACGGTAGTCGTCGTCGCCGACGATGAGCGTGTTACGTCGCTGTCAGGCGCAACAATGGATCTGGCTGCGCTGCGCACTTTGAGTCGGGCCGCTGTTTACGTCGCTATGCCCGGCCCCGCTGAGCTCGCCGCAGCTGCCTCCAGCTCCACGGGACCCCATTCCTTCTCTGCCAATCCGGTCGTCTCCGCAACCCACGATCTCGGCAGTGTGCAGGCCCCCGATCCAGCCGCTGCATTGGAGTCGACTGACCGACCCGCCCCCCGCCGCTCGACCCGCACCGCTACGGGCCGGCACACCTTCTCCAGCGGCGCCAGCCCCGAGGAGAAGCGGTGCGCACAGTGTAAGGCGAGCTACACCTCGTCCGGCTCTTGGTACAAAAAGTTTGCTCCCGAGGGGGGCTACCTTTGCACCAAGTGCCATATGTACCGCCGCGACACTGGCGAGGATCGCGACCCCAAACTCCCGCCGCCGCAGAAGAAGGAAGAGCAGCGTGAACTCTTTCCTTGCTTCAACTGCTCATACGTGCCACCCAACAAGCCGCTCTATCACAAGACCGGCTTGCCAGGGGTAGGCATTGTATGCAAAAGGTGCTTCGACCACTTCGAGCGCGACGGCGAGTTGCTCCCGAGGGAGTGCGTCACCTGCGGGGCCCCCAGGGCCACTAATTGGTACAAAGGAGGAACCCAGTGCGCGGGTTGCTACATGTACGAGAAGCTTCAAACGGCCTCGCCCTCGCTCTCTTGGCCCCGTTGCGTTTCGACCCAAACGGTATGTGGCTTAATGTGGACTTCAGATCACCCATGCTGACGGTTCAGGACGCCGAATGTCAGCAAACCGTACGCCCAGAAGCCTCGCAAGGGCGAAACTACGGCTCTTTTGCCCTCGAAACCGAGCACCACCACCAGCCCTGGCCGCACCACTCCTGGTCGCCGCCGCAACACCACCCGCAACACCACCCCCAGCCCCCGCCGCGTGCCCGCCGACTCGTACGTCTGTGCATCCGCCAGCTCCGAGTCTTCCGTCGAAGACGGCTCTGCTTACGCCGAAAGCGACGCCCCATCAGGCGTTTCGGAGTCGGATGCCTCTTCTCACTCTGGAGGGGCATCCGAGTCCGAAGCTGTGGATTGGTCCGAATCGTCCGAGTCCCCCGGTAAACGTCGCCGCTAGATTCGGCATGAAAGGAGAAGGACGGAGAGAAGAAGGACGGAGAGGAGAACGATGACAAGGAGGAGGACGGAGAGGAGAACGATGACGACGAGAACGATGACGAGAACTATGACGACGAGGAGATTGCCGACAAGGTCGATAACGTGACTCATGCTTCGCCGTCCGAGCAGCATTTGTAGGCATAGTATCACCATATTGTAGAATAAGCGACTATGAACATGAAGTTGTGTAACAGCTCACTCGATTGCCGGGACCCATAGCGATGGCATTCTTCCCTTTCGCGTCGGCCGTTCTAGGGCACTGACGGACTGTTGAAGTTTATTATTGTGATTCAACTAGCAGACACGACGCTGCACGCCGCCCGCGTCGCGGTGATATGCAGCAGCAGGGTCCACCTTGATTTGTGGCGGATACCGACCCGTGAGGATGGCCACTGATGTTAGTTACGAGTATCGAGATCCTGCGGACGCAGAATCCCACGAGTATCAAGAATCTGCGTACATCGAGAATCTGCGTACGCAGATTACTATGAGTATCGAGATTCTTCAGTCATATTCCAAAGTGTCCAGACTTCCGATATTCAAAGCCGTGTGACTGGGGGTCGACATACAGCCCACTCGGACTGCAAACCCGCTCAGGCTGTACTCAATGCCTCCTAGTGCAGGGAAATCATCTGGGCATCGTGCGAGGATCCATCAGCTTGGGACTGACCTCGGGTCCTGACAGCCAAGCTCTCACTGTGCCACGCACTGATGACTCGACGACTCATGACTGGGGATTTGACAGTGTCTTCCTTGTGGCACATGGACGCACCCCACAAAGACGCGCTTTACTCGATCGATCGCGCCACGTCTACGCGAATCGCACGGCTGATGCCGTATTTGGCAAGCGGTCGATCGCCTCGCCTCGCGAGTGGCCGAGATTGGCGACAGCACGGCGCCGCCCAGCTCGATGGGCCAAGGCAAGTTCCACCATAGACATCGCTGACAAGAAGTAGTGGGCCGCTCCGAGAAGAAAGCGGAAGTCATTTATGCGATCGCCAGACCGACGAGCACGCCAGGCCGATACTCGGTGTCACAGCAATGCGCATTGGGTGACATACTCCGCCCAGAGTTTCGAACGGCGGCTCTCCGCCACGGCGTTCCTGTCGCTGATGTGGTCATGACACTCCGCAAGAGAAGCGCCCAGGCCACTGGCGACCAAGGGGGGATGCAGGAGACGCCAGCAGACCGCCCCGAAATCATCGCTAATGGCTGTGCCTCGTCGAAAGCGGTCGCGCATCCACAATTGTGCTCGACAGTCTACTGGCGCTCTCGAGCAACATATCGCTCGCTCCTGTTATGCGTGCAGTAAACCGCGTCGTCGTGATCACGGGCCGCGACAGCTCATGCGGCCATCGTGACAGCAATCATAGATGAAGCCGCCGAGCTCATCGCGCGGGAGATGGATTGGCACGGTCGAGCGTGTAGAATGGACAGGCCAAGGGCGCGGTCTTGCGGTGTCGGTGTCTTTGGAGACGTCGGAATATATCCGAGACACCTGCGCCTCTTGACCTGGATATACTCAGCCCGAGCTTTCTACGACTCCCTCGCCGGAGACAGCCACTATGGGCAGTACACTTCGGACCGTGTTCTGAAATGGGGCTCACAGCGACGCGGTTAACAGGTCGCGGCCTCCTGCGTTCCCCACGGCGAACCCCGAGGTACTGTCCAGGACTCCGAGATAGACGCCCGAGGAACCCGAGGGCACCCATTCACCAAATGTGGTCAACACACGCGTGCATTCTCCATTTCACGCGTTCCTCGTAGCAGCCATACGCGCTTCACGACTACGACAATGCCACAGATCCATCGCGTCATGTGCGTCGCGCTTCGCGTTGCCCAGATGCTCCACTCCCACAATGGGACGCTTTGCGTCCGCGAGCATGCCACAAGCGGTATGAGTGGGTTCGGCATGGTGCCGTCAGCCAGTCCTGGCAACCGAACCGTTGACTGCCACTGTCAGTAATTTAGTCAAGAGGTGCATCAAGGTGTGGCTTACCCGGGGCGTAGCGTCAGACTTGCCGCGGTGCCGTTGACCGATCCCGAAAAAGGTTGCAGCATGCCAGACAACAACACTCGGCCCACCAAACTTCTAGCTCTGCAGGAAGCATAAGGTGCAATCAGAAACAATAACTACTGGTACAAACAAAAGACCTAGTAAGACAAAAAAATTATGGGTGTGAAAACATGTTCGTACAAGCTCTAGCTTTCTGATCGAGCTTTATTGTGGTGGTGAGGAATCACTCCTAGATGTGTGCGGCGTTGTAGCCCCATACTATCGATTTTCGTTGAGATCGGATGGCAACCTTGTGGGTGTTCACATGCCGAACGCGACCCGACTTGCGTATCCCGTCTGCCCGCATTTTCCAAGCGAGCGACATGTCGCCGCCGGCACAGTCGGGGAGGCCACAGTTGCACGGCAAAGGGGCATCATAGGCAAGGTCCAGTTCGCCGCCTGGGCAGAAAGGATCGGTGCAGTTGCACGGGAGATTAGGTGCGCCATGGGGCAGGGTAGCGCGAATAAGAAGGGTGGGTGGTCTGTGATGGCGCGTCTGCTCGGAATCTTCTTCGGCATCCTCGTAGGTGGACTCTGCGTCAGAGTCGTAGTCGTCTTCAAGCGTATGACACTCGGATGAGTCCGCAGAGTCGCCGTGGTCTGGAAGGGATGATGGAGGGGAGTCGGGGAAGAGGACTTGGGGAAGCACCGGTGTGCATTCGCTCAGACGAGATGGCGACCGTGGAGGCGGTCGAAGGGAAGTAGTGAATGTCGGAGACCCTGCTGGTCCAAAGTCAAGGACCTTTTGTTCGTCGCTAGGGACGCTAAAGGAGAGACAGCTGCCGCGGCACTTGCATCTCTTTTCCTTGACCTCTGTGTCGGTCGAGTCGAGGCCAAACTCATACTCGCTACTGAGGCTGTGGGCGTATTCGGGGAGTGAGGATGTGGTCGCCACCGACGAGCGGAAACTGGAGCTGAGGCTCTCGGTGCGCTGGCGAGGGGAGAGGGGAGGTGTCGGAGATCGGAGTGACTTCTGAGAGAAGTTGTTGGGCCCAGGACTGGCAACGCGCCGTATGAGGGCACCCAACGATGGCTGTAGGTTAGCTTCCAGTGTGCATTCGGATGTGCCCACCATAGCTGTGCTTTTGCCGAGACGACTTGTTCACGCGTGTATGTTGTGTCGGGGGCAACGATTTTATGTGAAGAATGGCATTGTTGTCAACAGGTAGGTGGTCGAGACGGCGCGAATGGTAGGTGGAAGCGGAAGAAGGAGCCGAGTCGACAGCGATTATATGTAAGGAGGGCAAACTGACGACGAAGAGAGCGCTTTAAAAACAGCAAACCAATGTGGAAAGAGACTATATCATTGCGAGGAGCCCAACAGGCACGTTACTCCAGAAGTGGAAGTCGTCTCGACTTGTGGGAACCTGCAACGGCGGAAAAAGCTACCCCATGAAGCAGTTGTTCTGTATTATCTCATCTCCCGGTAGCCAGCCGAAGGCATGGTTGCCCCAGCCAGCATGTTACGAAACGTCTTGCGTTCTGCCCCTTGTGTTGGCTCGTGTTAACCCAACGGCTGTCGTCTGAGGCAGGAAACGATGCCGTTATCGCTTCATCCCTGTACATTGCTTTCACCAAGTCCTCGTAAAGTACCCTTCGGTCGGGGCCTTGACCGAATCGACGCGGTGCAGTCTAAGACAGTGACCGATAGGCAACAGGTCTAATGGCATGCATGCCGCTGTTTCGTGCTGTCATGTGCAGATTTGGTGGGGGGGGGGAGGCATCTCCCAGTCGCGTCTCAGAGTCAGACCTCAAAGCATTAGTTCAATTTTCATTCCTTCTCTCAATCGACCTAGTCGCAAACTTGTCGAGCCCGAAACACACCAAGACGAGCACCCTCCATTTGGGTGGTGAATGCACCGGCATGACTCAAGTCGACCGGGTGACCGGGTGTTAGGAACGCGAGGTCCCTTGTCTTAGGTGACGACCAGGATAAAAAATCTCCATGCGAGCTGCACAGCGACAGCGAGCTCCATCTCCCTCGCAACAAAGTAGTGCCTCGGGGGTACCTTCTTGCCGACAGCTTGAGTGTTTCTGGGCCGTGGCTTGGGCTTTCCATTGAGGCGGACGAGGCGGGACTGAAAACAGTTGGGCAGGGCCATGTGCGCGAGACGAGAGGGCTGCAGCCTCCGACGAACCAACTCTCTTTCACCCGTTCCCAAAAAAGTCAGGTGTCCCAGAGCGGAATTGCCAGACTTGGTTACGAGACGGGTTGACTGCTTAGGCGCGCCAGCTGCACTGCCAACGGCCGAGTCGTACATGAATCAGGCACGAGCTCGTCACTACACCACCACCACAGAAACACAGCCAGCAGACTTGTCGGGAAGTCCAAACCACAGGGCACACAGAAACCAGAGTCGCAAGAGCGATGACCAGTGCTGCCAGTGTGATTTAAGCAATTGATCTAGTAAGTGAGGGTACGAGAGTGGTGTTACTTGGATGATGACTCCTCCCTGCACCACCCAGCCCTCCCTGATCCAACAAAGTGCCAAAAGTGCCAGCCTATGAGCGCGTACACCAGCCATAGCCAGCCACATTCAAGCCACGACCATGTGATGTCCACGAGTCAAGTCACCGCGTGGCATACACGTGGCACCCGGTTGTCGTGTCTCTTCCATGATCGTCGTGTCTTGTCATCCCTGGTTTGTGATCGTCGGTTGTGCTCCAGGCGACCGAAGCGATCCGCCTGATAGAAGGTTTGGAAGCTGTGAATGACGTCCAAAGAACACAGTCAACTTCCATTTACGCACAGCTTGAACTACTCGTTCTCGACATCTTTCATGTCGATAGCTGTTCTTTCTGTCCGCGATTGGTTGCCATCATGTCGGCAGCTGTCCATGCTGTCCGCGATTGGCTGGCAGAACATCTTGGATGCCTTCTGTGCCGTATCTCGAGCTCGGCTCGACCTCGAGAGAATGATATAAAAGACTGACCGCGGTCGTCTGTCAGACTAACCATCCCAACTCATCTCTCAACTCATACTTGATCACAATGCTCTCACACGGCTCTCTCTCGAGGGTCTTCCTCCTCCTGGCTTTGGCCCATTCAGCCCGTGCCTACGGTCAGACCGGGGCCGAACCCTTCCTCATCTTTCTCTTCGTTATGTTGGGTCTCCTCGGACTGTACCTTCTCTTTATTATTGGCATATTCGTCTGGGCGGTTGTGAGTACGATGTGGCCCACTCCGATGAGTTCTCAGCTAACCTTCCCAGATTGCAGACGTGCGCGACTGGTGGGCCCGCCGCCGCCGGAACCGCCGCCGCATCCGCGACCAGCAGCTTCCGCCACCCGTGGTCGCCGGGCCACCACCTTACTGGTCGCCACCGCCTGAGCCGTCGCCCGTCGCCGTCGAGCCACCGGCTCGCCCGCTACGCGTGTACGAGATGTTCCGCAGCCACCCCAACGACCGTTCGCGAGCCGACAACACTGCTTTGATGGTTACCACCATGGCGGTTGCCACCATGGGGGCCGCCACCATGGTCTGACGTGATCCTCCTTCTCGTAGTCTTTTATAATATTGGTCTTTTATCGCAGTGTGTCTCTGAATAAGTAGTTAATGAATGTCAACGAAAGAATGAGTTATACCACTAGTTGCGGTGCAAGATGCAAGATGTTCACACTTCACAAGGATTGGGCTTCCTGGATTAACATGAACGTCAGTAGCTAGTCAGTTGAACTGTGCCACTCAGCCAGACATTAGCAAAGGAGTCATCAGTGGCGTCGAGGATGGCACAAGTGGCACCTGGAAGTCAGACTGTAGTGAGCGTTTGCGTTTGCGTTCAGAGCTCGCTGCTCTATGGCGTACACTGCTTTGCGAGAGTGTGAGGTTACGAGTGAGAATCTCTCCGATACTGCCAGCCGCAAGCAATGCATGGTCGCCATAGCAACGCCGGCTTGCCGCGCGCCTTGACAGCTTGGCCAATCAGTGAGCGATACTAGATCGCGAGGTATAGGCAGATTGTCTGATCACGTGAAGCCCAACGGCCGTTATCTTCACCTGTTCCTAAAACACAAGCGACCGAAGCGAGCCGAGTGTCCAAGAGTCGTGCATGACGTCGAGCCTGAGTTTAGCGTTCTCTACTCCATGCACAGCATATGATGACTCCGGCTATTGCTCTCAACGGTTTGTCAGGTGTTGTCCGTGCGCGATTTGTCGCGGATCATCTCAGATAGGTTCTTGGGGTTAAGCCTATATCTCCACCTGATCTGCATGGCGAGATAACGATATAAGAGTGGAGCACCTCGAGTTCAGAAACTGACCAGACCCACCTCGACTCACCAAACCCATCCCTCTTTATAACAATGTCCGCTCTCAACCCTTCCAGTAGTCGCGCCAAGCTCGGCTCTCTCTCGAACGTCTTCACGCTCCTGGCCATTGCCCACTCTGCCCGCGCCTTCTTTGATCCCTACGATGCCACCCCGTCCAGTCCGTCGATCCCAACATTTGCCATTGTCATCATCGCTCTAGTCGCCACAGGCGCTGCCCTCGGAATCATATTCTGCCTGATCCGCTGCGTGAGTACACTATTGGGCACTCCGACAACCGCCGCTAACAATCACAGGGCATGGCCACACGCGGCTCGACCTTCCGCAGCAGGCCCGTTCCGCCACCCATGTACTCGTCAGTGACGTTCCCGCCACCCGCGTACGGCACAGACTTCTACCACCACAACCACCACCACTCGATGGCCCACAGCCACCACCACCATGCCCACGATACCGCGATGGCCCACCACAACGCTGGTACCGATCCGTCCAGCATGATGGCGTCCGGCGCAATGGGTGGCACCACGACCTCGGGCCCCTCCATGGTCTGACGTGAGCCATGTTGACTGCTTTATGTGCTTTTTCCTTGCTTGCTCGTGTATCTGCCTGTATTCGCGTTGTAAATTCTTGCCATGTATGATTTGTATGACTATAGCCTTGTGATGCATGCCCACTGATATCCACTGACTGGGATCGGCGCAAGTGATCGGCGAGGGATCGGGTGTGGAGCTGTGGCTGACGTTGTGCCACATGTGCAGCGTTGCCGACGGCTTCATTTTGGGAGCAACTTTGGGGAGAGGAGAGCATAGGACAAGGACGAGAGTTCAGGAGATAGGAGATTGGCACGCATCCTTGGTTGCGCGTGTAAGAACGCCGCTCCATGCGGCCCCACCTGGAGAGCGTCGCACTCGCCCGACACTCATGCCGTACATGCCTTTCCTCATCACATGCCCTCTTCTACTCATTTACAGGGCCCCAGATGTGTACATGACTGCACGCGTCGTGACGCGTGAGGCGTCATTGAATCGTTTACATAACACATGAAGAGTGTGCAGTGCGTTAGTCCGTTAGCCCGTGACATGGTGCAAGTTATGAAACGGCACATCCTGTGCACCCTTGCACCCTTCAATGCGCACTTGCGCACTTTTGGACATGCCGCACTTGCCGCACCCCGTTAGCCCCGCTGGTTTGGATCGCGCACCCGCCCAATTCACCATTTCACCAACCTGTGCAGCAGTGTTCTTTTGGTTCACGTGTTCATCGATGTGATACAGTATAGTCCAGATATGCTACAGAGAGGAAACGCAGTTTCCTGGCAGGGAGAAGGTGCTATGAGAAGATGGATGATGGGTCTACAAGTCTATGGTGCCCGGCCGAAATGGAGTGTGGAATGATGAATGAAAGAGGGATGGAATGAATGGATGGGATGGCTTAGATGTAGCCGCCCGACTGCGAGTAGACGCTGGAAGGGGGGCGGGCGGGGCCGGAGCGGTCGTAGCTCTGCGAGTGGCGCTCGGGGTACATTGTCTCGCCGTAGGCGGGCACAGGCGCGGTCGGGTAGTTCTCGGCAGCAAAGTGGGGAGCACCCTCGTACACACCAGGGTAATTGGCCATCAACTCGTCCTGGTAGTTCTTCTCCTGCATCATGTGGTTGAAGTCCGGCTCAGCACCCTCGCCATAGTACTGCGTCTGGTTGGGGCGAGTGTACTGCGAGTAGTGCGAGGACACGGACTCGCGGTGCGACGACCAGTCGTCAATGTCCTGGTTGGGGACCAGGCGGATGCTCGATCGGTCGAGCTTGGAGTTCTGGCGGCGGCGGAAGAACTGTAAATGTCAGTATGGGAACACACGAATGAGCAGACAAGACTTACGAAGATGGCAAGCACGATAGCAAGGATGAGGGGGATGAGAATGAGAGGAAGGACAATGGCGAGGACCTTGTTGGAGTTGTTGCTGTGCGCAGCAGTAGCAGCACCGTCGCCTTGAGGAAGGGCGGTTCCCTTGAGGACAAGGGTGCTGGTACCCGAGTGGACAGTCCAGTAGGTTGTGGGCTTGTCGCTAGAGTTGTCGAGCGTTCCGGTGACGGTGACGATAGGGATGCCGTTGGCACCGGTCTCGACGGACTTGTCATTGGAGCCGCCCTCGGAGTTGTTGCCCTTCGAGTTGTTGTTGGAGGATCCGTCAGAACCGGAGTTGGAGGCAGACTTGTTGTCGTGGCCGCTGCCGTTACCGTTGCTACCGTGGCGGTTCTTGTCGCCGGCGGACGAGCTAGAAGGGTCAGAAGACTCAGAAGACTGAGCGTTGGGGGAGGGGGCGGGGGGAATAGAAGAACCAGGAGCGCCAGTGGGCTGGAAGCCCGGACCCAGGGTGGTAGGCACAGTGTGGGTGGTAGGCATAGACGTGAAGGTACCGTTGCTCGTGGAGCCAGTCGCGGAGGATACAATGGAAGAGGTGACAGTGGTGCTGTTCTGCTGTCCAGTGCTCTGCTGTCCAATAGTGCTGCTCTCCTCACCCACAGTGGCGGTGAAAGGAACAGTGGAAGTAATGACAGGGAGAGTGTCGGTGCCAGTGGTGGCAGTCTTGTTACCGCCCTCAGTACTGGCAGTCTTGCCGTCATTGACGGTGGCAGTGGTGTTCAGGGTAAAGGCCGTGTCGGTGGCGGTAGCATTAGCAGCGGAGTTGACAGTGGTGCTCTGCTGGTTGGCGTCCTTGTTGGCGTCCTGGTTGCCGTCCTTATTGTCGTCCTTGTTGTCGTCCTTGTTGTCGTCCTTGTTGTCGTCCTTGTTGTCGTCCTGAGCCCCGGTAGGCGCAGGCTTCGCAGCAGTGTCGGTCTTGGCGTCACCGGTGGTAACAGTCGTCGGCGTGGTGGTCGTCGGCGTGGGCTGGCCAGTGGTGGTGGTGGTAGACTCGGCAGGCTTGTTGTCCGTGGACTTGGGCTGGCCGGCGGCGGCGTCGGTGGGAGCCTTGTCGGTGTGGGTCTCAGTGCCAGTGGGCTTAGGCTGGTCGCCCTTACCGTCGGCGTTGTCAGGCAGCAGCGGGGTCGTCGTTGGGCTCAGTGCCGTCGATCATGCCATCGTCCTGGTACGGGTCCTGGTTGGGGTACATGTTGGGGTCCTGGTTGGGGTCCTGGTTGGGATCCATGTTGGGGTCCATGTTGGGGTCCTCGTTGGGGTCCATGTTGGGGTCCTCGTACGGGTCCTGGTAGAGGTCCTCGTTGGGGTCCTGGTTCGGGTCCTCGTTGGGGTCCCCGTTAAGGTCGTGGTAGAGGTCGTGCTTGGGGTCCTGGGTGGGGTCCTGAGCAGGAGTGGGGGCGGGCTTGTTAGCAGTGCCAGTGGAGGTCGAGTGCGCCGATGAGGGACCGGGAGTCTCGCCCTTACCATCCTTGTGCTCGGTGGGGTTGGCAGCGGCGGCTCCGTCCGACGACTTGGGCTCGCCAGTGGTGGTGGACTGCTGGACGGAGCTGTGAGTCTCAGTCGGCGCGCCAGTGGTCTCAGTCGGGTGGGGGGTCTCGGTGCCGGTGGAGGGCTTGCCAGTCTCGGTGCCAGTCTGAGTGCCGGTCTGAGTGGTCTCGGTGTGGGTGGCCTCGGTGCCGGTGGCGCTCGAGTGGTTGCCGTCCTTGGCTCCGGAAGAGGAAGGGCCACCAGTGACAGACGAAGAAGCGGTCTGGTTGGGGGGAGCACCGGTGCTGGTGCCAGTCGTCTGGGTCTCAGTGCCGGTCTGGGTTCCTGTCACAGTCGAGGACGGGTTCTCGGTGCTGGTGCTCTTGGCGTCCGAGTGGGAGGTAAGGGCGGTCATGGTGAGGGTGGTGTCGGTTGTAGTGGGCTTGCCGCCCTCAGTGGTGGACTCGGCACCGTCAGTGGGCTTGCCATCAGTAGGCTTGCCGTCAGTGGGTTTGCCGTCCTCAGTGGCGCCGTCAGTCGGGTTGGCTCCGTCAGTCGGCGTGGGGTGGGCGCCGTCAGTGGTAGGGGCCGGGGTCTTCTTGTTAGTGCCGGAAGCAGCAGAAGGGTCAATAGACTCGGTGGGGGCCCCGGTGGTGGTAGGCTTGCCGGTCTCAGTGCCGGTGGGGGTAGGGGTGTGAGCATCAGTGCTGCCGGTCTTGCCGGTCTCAGTCGTGTTCGGGGTGTTGGTGGTTGCGGACTTGCCCTCAGACTTAGTCTCAGTCGCGGGGCCGGAGGGGGTTGGTGTCTCGCTCTTGGCGGTATCGGTCTCGGTGGGAGCGCCAGTCTCGGTGGGGGTGGGGGTGGCCTCAGTGGTTGGCTCGTCGGTAGGCTCGGCGCCGTCCTCGGGGGCACCACCCTCAGCCTCATGGGCGCCCTCCTCAATAGCGACGTCAGCCTCAGCATCAGCCTCACCCTCCTGAGGCTCAGCCTCCTGGGGGTTCGGCTTGAGGCCCTGCCTTAGGCTCTCCTGGTTCTCGGGCTGCTCGTCAAAAGTCTCGTCGGGGTTCTCGTCTTGGGTGTCGTCGTACTGGGCTTGGCCCATGGTGGTGTCGTAAAGGTCTGCGCCAGCGCGAGTGTCGTGCTCAGAAGCGGCCCGGGCTTTTACTGTGGGAAGGTACATGGCAACAACGGGCCGATGGCGTTGTTGCGTGAGGGTCGTTAAAAAATGAAGGTGAGAAAACGGGGGAGGAATCAACACAAGTCGACAAGCCTGGGTTCTTATAAACCAGGTCGACGTGTGACGGGACGAAAGGCTGCGATGCTGTCCTTGGAGCGTTTCGCACACATCTGTCAGTAGCGCACATCAGGCATGCGGCTCGGTGGCCATGCAGTGAAGAGTGGACACTTTGTGGTGGATGCGAGTGAAAAGTGTCGGCGACAATGGCCCCTTGGATGTGATGCCCAGTGTGAATACAGTGGTTGATACAGTCGGGGACGCTGTGCACCGCACAGAGGTGTGGTCAGCCAGTCTGCCAGGCACTCTGCCATTCTGGTGCGGGTTGCCGGAGCATTAGGGGCCAAAACCAGAGCATGCAGCGACTTTTGACTCCGAACTGCACCTGAGCATCCAGACCTCTGCATGGCCAGCTCTGACTAGGCCGACTACTTGGATAGTGTTTGTTTACATGCGATCAGTGGGACACGAAGAGGATGAAACGGAACATCTGGAAAATGTGAACCCCTCCATGGCTTTCCCATAGTCACTGCTGTTCCAAAGATCCGATTGCGGTGGTGAGCTCATGCCAACTCTGCGAATTCTGTATGGTGCATGCATCATGAACGGATCGTTTGCAGCATCCTGATCGCTGTCGTCTCGGCGATACATTCCGCGGCGGTGACGGAATCGCCCAGCTGTGGAAGAGAAAGAACACGGAGGGAAAAGGCAGTTTGTGGGTGCATCATAGACGCCGTGATCGTCGACCTTGACGATCCTGCTGGTGAAGATAGCAGCGTATCTTGGTGTCAACCATCCGACGATCATCCCTATGGAGTTCACATACGGTTGCGGCTGTAACGATCGCTATCCATGGGTAGGAGGGACAATGGAATGAAGGTGCCATCCTAGTCGCTTTTACTACAATCACATCAGTCTGAGACGTCACAGGACGACACTAGAAACACCATCTTCATCCCTCCTCGTCACCCATGCACGCTCGTGGCGCCACCAACGCCCAGACTGTGTCCACGACAAGGTGTATGTAATCGAACATTCTTCTCTACCTGCATCAGAGTGGTACGCGAGCTTCCATTCCAGTCAGTCGAGAACACATCAGAGTGCTCGGAGCCATTTGAAAGGGCAACACCGGATTCTGATGCTGTGTTTACCTCTCGACGCCACCACACGGGCTGGGAACCCCTGTTAAGTGCTGTAATCCGGCCTTTCCGCATTTCCTTATACATACATACACCCATCCTAATAGGCTACAAACTCCGCTAATGACGACAAACAAACAAACACTCCCACCGTTCTAATCCAGCGGTATCCTAGGGTGAAAGGGAAAGAGGTCGGGGCCACAGCTCAAAGTCGCCGGGTCCAGCGGCATATCTCTCCATCTGTCCGACGTCGACCCCAGCAGCGATGCTCCGGCACCTTGACGCGTTCACCGGAAGCTATGGGCGATACGCGGGCGGCGTTTCTCGCCACCTGGGCAGAGCCAATGCTGGTCCCACAAGGGAGGCAGGCGGGGCCCTCACGCCAGGGTGCACGCCGGCGGCAGGTGGCGGTGGGTGTGCGCTCGGAGGAAGGGGTGCGGTGGCCTCCGGTAGGGCGTCTGCCTCCGGCACATAGCGCTGACCCCCCGTCCGAGACGGCAGCACCCGGAAGTAGATGCGCTGTATGCCGCGTCCTGCTGCGCGCAAAAAGCCCCCGAAGGTGGCTTTGGGCAGGTCGTCGCCGACAGCGTTCGCCCGGCGGCGGTTGACCGCCCTCGCCCACGTGACGAACTGCTGTCAGGAGGGGAGGCGAGGTAACTCACAGAGTATGCTGTATATCCTAGCACCAGAACGGGGATCCCAAAAATGGCCAAGAAGACAATCTGGTCGAATAAGGGTCCAAGGCCGGTACCAGCCGGCTCTGGGGTTGCTGTCTCCTCACCCGAGGGAGAATCCCAATCCCAGAAGGTGGTAGGTGTTGGCACAGAAGAGGAATAGGAGGATATGGTCTCGGATGTAGGTGTTGATTTCTCCTGGGCCGGAAGAGCCGCGGCGACAATGAGAACTGCCAGAGCACAACAGTGTTTAACAAGCATAGTGTCACAGTCGGTGGCAAGGGTGGCAATAGAGATGATGTGTCTTGCACTATGTCCTTCACTCCTCCTCTTATACAGGAGCTCATGTTGACTAGCGCTCTCCCTCGTCGTTCAGAAGCAACTGCTAGCTGTCGAGAGACACCAAGTAGTCGGCGACGTCAATAACCGCCACCTGGTCAGACAACAAGGCAAGGACGCCGGCTACTCGCCGCGTAGCTCGGCACCCATGGGCGAGATAATCTAAGCTTGCTCATCTCTCCTCCCCCCTATTGGTCGTCGAAGATGAGGCTAGTGAGATTGTCGGAGAGCCCCGACTCGTGACGCCCCTTCGACACTAGCTTGCTGCCAAGGTCAACACTGGCGCAGTTGGCGCCAGCGGCCGGATCAACCCGCCTTATCTGACAGCGACCAGGGCGTTGATCCGTACCTGCACTTGATGGGTTCTTGCCGTGTGATTGGCTCGAGGTGATGAGTGATGGACATCGGCTTAGAGAAGTCCGTATCGTTAGCCACCTTGAGGCTGGCCTCAGACGTCATCGTCTCGCACGCCGTTCGTGCCGCTCTGGCGATCAGATGATCACCGTTCCTCCATTCCTCATTTTCTCCACTTCTTTCATTCTCATCTCTCTTCTCCTCTCTCCTCCAGAGAGGGACCCAGAAAGTGAAGGCTGAGGAATCCAATCCTCTATTGACGAGAGCGGGATTTGAACCCGCGTCCGAAGACTGCGGAGGTGATAACCTGAACACAGCGCCTTAGACCACTCGGCCATCTCGCCGACGAGACTGGGAGCGGAGAGGGCTGTTGCGCGGCGTCGGCGGTGACGGGGCTTGGTGGTTAGTGGTGTTAACGAATTTATGTATATTTTGTTATTGTTTTATTGAATTTTATGGCTATTTTATCAGTATTTAGTGGAGGCCGGTTTGCCACCAAAGATACCAGTTCAGGTACGGGGCCGCCCACTCCTTCAGTGGTCCACTTCAAGCGTCAGTGGCGTCAGTCAGTGGATAGAAACTTCGACAAGAAGAGACAGGTGATGACACTGAGATAACAAACACGAGGCCGTGTGAACGCCCTGATGTCACCACGACGGGCCTTTGGCGTGTCAACACCAATCACCGCCCCAGACTCGCGACGGTCTGCTGCTCTTCTCAGCGGCACCCGGCATAGTCGAGCCGGTTCTGCCGAGCCCGAATGGGAAAGTCATGCACAGAGGACCGGTCCGTCATCTCGCACATCTATTTGAACATGCCCATAGCCTGTGCTTCTTCACGTCTAGAAACAGGAGAAGTTTTGTTACATCTCAGGAGGTGACAACTTGGTTTACCGTAGGGGTGAGGTCGAAGTGTTTATCTACTACGGGGTGTCGAGGGGTCGTGCTTCATGGGTCGTATCTTGCATTTTGAGGGTGTCGTTGCGAATCGGTATGAGGGAAGGCGGAGTGGGTGCGTTCACGCGGAGCGACCTGTCGCTGTCAGTCGGTGCACCCCGATCTGTACTCACACTCAGCCCACGAGCACGGCAATGTCCTCGGGATCAGACAGCTCCGATTCCATGGGGCTCTCGGGAATAGACTCGAGGGGGAAGCGCTGCTTGTGGTGGGTGGGCGGGGGGATCGTAGTCGCGAGCTTCTTCGCCTTGGTCTTGGCGGCACGCACGGAAGTGATGGTCTTACGGAAGAGCGACGCGACGAGGTCATACGACCAGCGAGACGACTTGCAGACGAGGGAGAACAGAGTACGGGCGACAATGTAGACCACGGCCAGCTCGAGCATGTTGATCATCAAGCGCACGACGAGCTTGATGGCGAGGTACGTGACGACGGCGCGCATTTTGGGGAAAGTTTGCGCTGGGGTTGGGCTTTCGGTGGGGGTGGTCGGCGTGGGTTGCAGAGCTCGGCGTGGGGCGGCGTGGGTTGAAGAGAAAGAGGAGAGACAGAGTCGAATACAGGAAGAGAATGAGACTGTGGGAGCTTGAGGACGGTGTAACAGTCTGATCTCTGGCGGAGTTGAAATATTTGGCTGTTCCCAACCGATGTGCGAGATAATGAGAATATGAGAAACACTAGCACGATGCACACAATACATGTACCGTCCTCATGTATCCTCCTCTATCGTTTACAATGACTGCATGCACAATGGGGTCACACTGCTGCGCGGTTATCGCCGCCGTCGCCGCCGAGGTATTTCCACAGTGGACGCAGGCGGGTCATGTCACGTTCCCAGCCACGCTTACCACTCCGGCTCGAGTCCTCCTACCCGCCATCGGATATCCATGAAAGATTTCTAATGCAGTACGCTCCCTCAGCACAGTGCATATTATGAGTTCTCATGCAGAACAGACCCCGTTTCTCACGCTGAGCGAGGGAGCATCAAGCCAGGCCGCGAGGCAATTCAACCTCCACCTGAAGAGTGCGGCATGAATGTCCCAGGGCTCTGACGCGTTGGCATGCATAACCCGCAGCTCGCGCCCTCGCCCTCGAGCCCCATACTGGCCGTGCTCTACCCTGTCCTACTGCGGCAATGGATGCGGCGAGGTGGGGGCGTGCATGGCGTGTCCACATTACAGTGCATTGTCGCCCTCACGCGCCTCGCGCCTCACCGCCCTGGACGCATAAAGAAATCAAACACGTTCCAGATCCCATTGTGCGCCACTGCAGAGCGCACCTCTTGCGGACCCGCTCCTCCGCTCCCCGGACCTTGCCATCCGCAGGGCCGGACCATCGCCGAGACTCATCTGCGCGTTCTGGACCGCATCGACATGAGCATGCATGGTTGAAACGACTGCAACTGGCATCTTGGTGCGAATTTGTGCGCAGTCAACCGCGACGACCCGCCACCGTTAATGAATCTATGCGCTAGGCGGCTCGATTACAGTGTCTGAGAATTTTGGGGACCGGATAAGGAATGAAAATTGCCATATAGGACGGATGTAGGGAATTAGACGAAATGCAGCTGGACGCAAAAGGCTTCTATTGCCATTTGATCCCGTTGCAGCCATAAGGATTTCAGGCTAATCTTATGCGGCGGCTCGAATGAAAAATCCTCAACACGCAAAAGGAGATTTGGTTCCGCAAACAGATCTCCCGGGCACGTGAAATGCACGCTAGACACATGCGGCCCAGAGCATGCACCAAAGTTGCCCTTCGCGGCCAGATTGTTTGGTTCGGCGGGTGCCGCTCGGTGGAGGTTGTCCGCATCTCGCCTGATCCTACCACCTCCGTCGTTATTGATCATGTCGAGGTGCTCGATGCGGATGGTGAGCAGAGAGCTTTCATCAACGACGAGATGAGGATGCATGGTATAAAAGAGAGGACAGAGAGGGGGGACAAGTCTTCTCATCAACCAAACGACAAACAACGACCTCAACCACCGAACCAACCACTTCTTCAACATGTCGTTCACCACCACCACCACCTCCTCCTCCTCCACTACCCCCACCCCCTTCCTCGGTCATCTCCTTCAGGACATCTCCGGCGGCCCCAACTCCCCCTTCTCGCTCTTCGAAACCGAAACCTCCTTCAACACCCTCGAGGAGGACGACGACGAGCTCACCACCCCCGACGCCGAGGACGACGACTTTGACTTTCCCGTCAAGTTCCCCTCCGCTCAACACGAGGTCCTCCACTACCAGGGACACCTCTTCGGCCGCGCCTCGCTCTGGGAGCCCTGGATGAGACACCACATTGACCCCCGCTGCCGCACCCCCGCGAGCTTTGCGGCCGTCAAGCCATCCACCATCCTCCGCAGCAAGCCCACCCCGCCGACCCCGACCGCCCCCGCGATCAAGTCCGCCATGAAGAAGAGCGCCGGCAGCGACACTGACTCGGGACACTCTCGCTCCTCGAGCGAGAGCACCTCCTCCTCCCGGTCAGTCTCGTTTGCCCGCGAGACCTCGGTCCAGCTCTTCGGCGGCGATTACGACAACCGGGCGACCCTCGGCGAGACCCACGAACGCCTTGGTCGTCAGCGCCGTCTGTCCCTCAAGCGTGCGGTTGCCTTCCGACTTGGCTTTGTCCCTCCCAAGGACAAGCGCTTCAAGTAACGGACTTTAGTCCTCGTCTCGGACCTTATAATATAGTTGTATAGTAGCTTGGCTTGTCCATGCATTCTCGGCATAATACTTGAACATACTGTAATAACACTAACTGTTCTTACTAACTAATCACTAACAGTGTTACCCACTAACTTCTCACTCGATACTACTTGGTATCCGAGAGCACCTCTGACCCAACTCTCCTTTGACATTGCTGCCTACCGGACTCTCTCGTTTAGTACACATCCACACGCCACATCTGAACACCTCCACAACCTCAACTCCGGTGACGCCCCAAACGCGATCCCAAAGTCGGGAAGATCCGAGATCTCAGGCTGGGCAGTGACAACCCCATGGCGAGATGCGAGGTAAGGTGTCGAGGTGAGAGCATCTGAGCTGGCACGTTCGAGGTATCGAGGCGGCTCGTCGGGACCACTGTAGTCTCGGGGCGGGTACGATGGCGCCGCTGGGTAGGGGTCGAGAATGTGCCATGACTCGAGTGCCCAGCCGTTCCCGGCCCGGATGAGCGTGACTACCCCCCGGCGGGGGGCTCGGCGTGGGGTTGGGTGATGGAGGTTTGGGTCTCTATGATGGGAGGCACGGAGGTGCGAGGTCGGCTGGCGTTGAATGATGAGCATCGTGACGTGGGATGTAGTTGCTGGACCAGGCTGGGAGTTCGACGAGAAGAGGCGTTTGAGGAGTTGCGGGAGGTACATGGCGAAGTACATGATCAGAGGTAAGTGAAGCGACTACTTATAAGAGGTCAACCGCAACCAACTTGGAAGATCAGAGTAGCGATCAGATCCTCTGTGAGAACAGAGATGAGATCATGACAATAAGACAATACGACAGTCACGATGTTAGGACACACCGAGATCCTCAGTGCGTCAGCGCCATCTACCTTTGCATCTTGCTTGTTGCTATCTGCACAGTTGCATCTGTATCACTGCTGACATGTACTATGAAACATCGAGGCTCGTGGCTCCTCGCCCGCATCTACCGGAAAGCTTCTCGTGCGTCTTCTTTTCTTTTTTTCTCACGCCTAATGCCTGCGACGGATGGAGATCTCGAGCGCGGTGGGCTTGCGGAGGAAGCCCTCGATGACGTCCATGTGGTCCTGGAGGAGGGTGGGGTGGTAGCGGTGTGCCCAGGTGGCGACGATGAGCTTCATCTCCATCTCGGCGACGTTGCGGCCGACACACGAGCGGGGGCCGTGCGAGAAGGGGTTGAATGCGTCCTTCTGGCGCTGGGTGGCCTTGAGCCAGCGGTCGGGGTTGAACTGGTGGGCGTCGGGGCCCCAGACCTCCTTGTCGCGGTGGATGGTGTATGTGGGGACCGAGAGCACAGTGCCGGGCGCGTAGTAGCGGCCCATGACGGTGGCACCTGCCGAGTCGTAGGGGATCTGGCGGGGGAGACCGATGCCTGATGTAGAGTGGTAGCGAAGAGTCTCCATGAAGACGGCCTCGAGGTAGGGAAGGTCCTTGATCATGTCGTAGGTGGGCACCTCCATGTCCTCGGGAAGAGCCTCGTCGAGCTCGGCCTGGAGCTTGGCGAGGACACCGGGGGTCTTGGCGGCGTAGAAGAGAAGAGCACAGGACGAGTTGGAGGTGGTGTCCGATCCGGCAATGAGCTGGGTGAGGGCCTCGGCGGTGAGCTCCTCGCGGCCAATAGGCTTGCCAGCGTCGTCCTTGCCCTCCTGGAGACGGGCGAGAAGGTCGTTACGAGCGTCGGCCGGGGGGTTGTCAAGACGAGCCTGAACACGGGCGATAGCAATCTTGGCCAGGTTACGGACAGCCTCGACACCCTTGGTGAAGAAGGGGTCGGGAATGTACTTTGCGTAGGGGATGAGGGCGGGCATGACACCAAGAGTCGAGCTGATCTCACCACGACGGTTGAGAATCTCAATGGCGGGGGCGTAGGTAGGGGGAGCGTTGGGCGATTCACGGAGCTCGGCAATGTCGGCCTGGGCCTGGAGCATACCGAAGGGAGCACCGAACGCGAGGTCACCGATCATCTGTGGGTGTTAATACTGGAGGGGAGATCGCAAAGTCTGCCACTTACGTCGAAAGCAACAAAGTTGAAGTGCAGGAGGCAGTCCATGGTGGGCTCCTTGCCGGTGAGCTTCTTCTCTTTGTCGATGAGGTTGTCCCACTGCTTGACCCAGAGCTGGAGGTTGTCCTGCATGTAGGGCTCAAACTCCTTGATGTTCTTGGCGGAGAAAGTGTGCGACACCATCTTGCGCTTGCGGGTGTGCTCATTGCGGTCGCGGGTGTTGAAGAGACCGCGGCGGATGGAGACGAACGCGTCGTAAAAGTCCGACTTGAGGAAACCGTTGCCGTGGCCGTAGATGGCCTTGATGGCCTGGTCGGACGCGATCGAGACGTGGTTGGGAGCGATACGGACGACGGGGCCGTACTTTGCGTGCAGCTTGTCGACGACCTCGGAGCGGTTGCCGTTGCGGACGACGCGGAAGAGCCACCAGTTGGAGAACGCGGCGGTGGAGGGGGAGGGAATGTCGCGGAGGTGGCCGTTGGTCACAAAGAACGGGTACAGGTAAATCCAGCCCACGAGCGCTACGACGACGCCGACGAGGAGGCCGATGTGGTTTTGTGGGCTCAGCAGGACGTCCTGCAGCCGAGTGGCGATGACCGAGTTGGTCATGATGCGCGAATGTGTTGTGGTGGCCGTGTCGAATCAAGTGTTAGCTTGGGTGAACGTCGAGTCGGATACGGTCGGCAGTGGCGGGTACGTGTGAAGTGCTATGCTCGCTGCTGGGGATGACACACGATGTATCGCTAGAGTTATAAGCTTTGAGCTCTTTCTCGATGTTCTCACCGTACAACACCAATAGAAGCACTGTGAATGCATTCGACCTCGGCCAAGCCAACCATTTTCGGCCATGTTAGCCCCGGGTCCCCGGAGGCGTGTCCCCGTGGGGTGGGCGACACACCATAGATCCGGGGCACAAACCCAGTGGTGGGCGAGTACCGACCGAGCGCGCCTCACCTGACTGCTACAAGCACGAGACCTGTAACCATGCCACCAGCGACATTCCATCCCGCTCGGGTGCGCGCCCGCGCGACCCCGGTCATGTGTTCCTGCTGCTGGAATGTCGCCACGGGGCCGCCACCTCCGAAATAGCGTAAACTGGTAAAAGTGACGTGCCTCGAGTGCGCGGCTGAGCTTGTTCTCCCTAGGCTGAATGGCGGCAACAGCCGTGGCTAGCGTGGCTGGATGTTGGTGGGCAGACCGGCGCCCCAACCGAGGACATGGCGCGCTACTGCACATCCCTACATCCGAAACACCTGAAGTCATCATGCACGTCCAGGTTATCTTGGAAATGGTGTCGCGAGCGCCACGCAGTGATCCCTGGCGTTGGCAACCGCACAGGGAGCGGATATAGCCCCCCTCTACAGGCAGCGTGTCGCGTATCAGAGGTGACTGATCGCTTAGCAGGCGGTATCTCGGCAAGGCGGGATGGGGTCTCCGGGGCCGGGTATGCCCTGCTCGGTGCTGTCACTGGGCATCGGCGAGTGACGCGCTGCCGAGCAGGCTGCAGACGTTGCCGATCGACTGCTCGGCAAGGCATGCCGAGTGATAGAGCCCAGAGGCACGGAGTAATCTGCGCGGATCAACACGCACGAACAATTAGAGTGGTTTGGATCGGGCAGGTCAGAGGGCGCCATCGGATTCGGGCTTATCCCTATGGATGGCCAGACAAGCCTGCGACAGACCTAGACTTGGCAAGCTCCAACAGTATACCTCCAGAATGATAAATATGTCACATGGCACCACATCTACAAAGTATTCTACAAGATGAGAATGGCGCGGCTGAATGTATGCTGTTCTTGTTCACTTCTTCTTCGTATATCTATTCGTCGACACATGCAGCTTTTAATGATATAATCGTTTTGGTTCGTAGCGCCAGCGCGTTGTTCGTATGAGCGGGGTTGGTGACCACGCTGTCGTTTGTCGCTCGGCCTACTCTGTTTACTTCTGACTTTAGTTGCGCTCGGCCCCGTCGTCAAACGACAGCCGGGAGGCGTCGGGGTTCGTCACGGTTAATGGGTCGCGGCGAGCAAGCTCGTACGTGCGAGCTGGGGACGACGCGTTGACCGGCGATCCCGACGCCGACCTGTTGGTCGATGCGAAGAGGCTTGGAACGCTGGCGCCACGACGGTTGATCGAGGCGACCATGTCCTGCACCGCGCGGCGGTTGGGGCTGCCACGCTGAGGCGACGGCGTCAGGAGAGGAGTGTACCGTCCCGAGGCGGCAAGAAGGAGGTTGCGCGTGGGGGTCGCCGTGGTCGACGAGGCAGGCAAAGAGATCTCCGAGGTGGAGGTGACAGATCCTGCAGCTCGAGGTTGGGCGGTCTGAGCCGAGTGTCCCGAAGACCGACTGGAGGCCTCAGAGACCCCAGTGCGCGATGGGGACAGTGGCGAGGGCATGAGAGGCGCATTTCCAGTGGTGTTAACCGTAAGGGCAGGGCGGGGGCCGCCTGGGAGGAGACGGGGCGATGCTGGCGCGCGACCAGGGGAGGTCGGAAGTCCAGCAGTCGAGTTGCGTGGCGAGTTGCGGGGCGACGCCTGCGCACCCCAAGCCAGCGAGGGGGAGGGGAGAGACTTGCCCGAGTCGTGCGAGTCAGACGAGTGCGATGTAGCAGTCGTCAGCGGAGTGAGGAAGCCATCCCCAGATACACGACGAGCGGCCTCAGAGTGCATGCCACCGATAGGGCTAGTCGGGGTGCTGCGCGCGTCCACAAACAACGACGGCATCAGGTGGTCCTGGGGTGGCGGAGACGGAGAGCTCTCGCGAGAGAGTGAGCCGAGGGTGCTGCCACTCGGCGTGGGACCAGGGTTGGTAGGACGGAGAACCACGCTTGGGTGGCGGAGGCCAATGTCGCCGCGGTCACCAGGGCCAGCGGTAACTGGCGAGACTACACTGCTCCGGCTTCCGAGACCACTAAAGTCGG
The DNA here is from genome assembly GCA_001600335.1 of Apiotrichum gracile. NCBI lineage: Eukaryota > Fungi > Basidiomycota > Tremellomycetes > Trichosporonales > Trichosporonaceae > Apiotrichum > Apiotrichum gracile. Next base: position 3,227,627 of record BCJO01000001.1, on the reverse strand, counting down.
GGGTGTCCAGACGCTCAATGTGTGCCTCGGCAGACGACAGCGAGAGCTCGCGCTGCATGACGCACACGTCGCCGACGGAGCGGATGCTGCCAACTTCAGTGATGGAAGGACGCTGCCTAGTTCCCAGAGGAAGGGGGTAGAAGCTCTCCGTGTTCCTGTTCCATTCATCGCTGTCCTCGTGGCTCGACAGCGAGTTCTGAGCCTGCAGTGCCAGCGGCCAGTCACTCGGCTGCGGCGCTGGGTCTCGGACGTAGACGGAGCTAGTAGGGTGTGAGGCGCTCAGGTGAGAGGAGCCTAGAGAAGAGCTCGGCATCTCTCCACGCCCGCGGCCCATGATACCACTCGAGATGCGTCGGAGTAAAGACACCTGGCGCAGCACGGGGTTCTGGATGGGCCGGATTGAGCGAGGCGACTCGGGCGGGCTCTCAAAGTAGACAGAGGCGCCGCGTGACATGAGAGACGGGTTGCGAGAGAGGAGCGAAGCGGTGGCCGAGGGTTGGTTGAGAATCTGGGCATTGGAGATGGTCGCCTCGTTGATGTCTGCCAGGGAATGCGAGTTGGACGAGGCCGCAGATAAGGGGATGGACTGGGTCGAGTAGCGGTTCGGATGCAGCATGAGGGTGTCGCCAGTGTCGATCGGATGCCGGCGGCTTGTGGGCGATGCACCAGGCTCAAGAGTGACACGGCGAGAGGAGATGGCATCGTCGGGCGAGAGCGAGTCGTGGCTGGGGTTGAAAGAGTTGTGAGCCATGACCGCAGATGCTGTTACAGCAGCGGCTGCGGTAGCCGCGGCAGCGCCGCCGAAGATGGCAGCCGAATTTACGCCAGAGGTTCCAAGAGATCGGCCAGTGGTGGAGCTCTGAGGAGCCTGGAAAGCAGCGTAGAGTGACGGGGCAGCGCTGTGGGGAGCTTGGAAGGCGTCGTACACTGAGGGTGTGGGAGCCTGGAAAGCGTCGAAGATGGACAGGTTGGGAGACCCCATTGGCGGAGTTGGTACCGGCCCGCCCCGCATAGGTGGAGCTGAAAGGTGATTGTCAGAGAGCAAGGATTCAGCGTCCCGCCAGTTGCTGCGGTCGGGGCTCTCCAGGATCCAGTCCTTGTCGTTTTCCTCGGGAATAGACCCAACGGCCCGACGCTGCTGCTCGATGGAGAAGCGACGCGAGTCCTCGTCCTGAAGCATGGCATGGCGGGAGCGCTGGCGGTAGATGGTGGGCTGAAGCGGGGGAAGCTCGTCATCGTCTTCATCATCAATGCTGCGTGTGACGCCGATAAGACGAATACCGCGACCGAGGCGACGGGTGGAGCGACGGAACATGCCCACTAAGCCGCCACCAAGGTCAGAGTCGTTGTCGGCATCCTCGTCCCGTGCGGTGGGAGGCGCCGGGGCGAGCGCGGTATAACCCTGGGGCTGGTCCTTGCCCGAAACCTTTCGACCGGCCGCTACTGCAGCAGCACCAACAGCGGCGACTCCCACACCCAGAGCAGCCAGCGCATCCTTGCGGCGGCTGGGGGTATCAAAGCCAGGAGGGAGAGTCGGGGGAGGTGGCGAAAGGGGAGTCTCCGAATCGCCGAGCAGCCCCCTGCTACCCTTCTCACTGTACGCACGGTTATCGCCGCGTCCAGTTGCGTGCCTACGCTTGTAGCGGTGGCGAGCGAAGAGGAGCAGGATAACTCCGAGGAGGACAGCAGCACCAAGACCTGCAATCAGGCCGGCAAGCCGCGCGGTGGTGAGTCCGCTGTTGCTTTGCTCTTTGCCGACGTGGCCGGTAGGAGAGGGTCCAGGGTGTCCAGAGCCATCGCCGTTGCCGTTACCGTTCCCTCCAGAAGCTGTTGCGCCAGAGCCGCCGTTGGGGTTAGAGGTCGATCCGCCCTTGTTGTCACTGCCCCCTCCGTTTCCGTCCGAGCCGGAGCTGCCGTTGCCATTCGAGTTGGAGCCACCTTGACCACCATTTGCGCTTCCGCCTCCGACTCCATTTCCATTTCCATCCCCGCCACCAGGTACACCGTAACCAGTGGTGGGAATCGGGACAGGAGTATACGACGGAGCTGCGGCCGCACTGGTAGACGACACGGTCACCAGGTGGATGTTTGTGTCTGCGGCAACATTCGGACCAAAGCCTAGGGTTGTCAGTGCTGATCCCTGATGTGTTTTGCTCACCTCCAAAAATGATAATCTGACCGCCACCAACATCAATGGCAGTGTGGTCAAAGCGCGGTCCAGGGCCTGGGCGTCAGAATCAAACACAGCAAACAAGACAATACCCACCTTGGCCGGGGGTGATGACCTGAGTCCACGACAGGTTGTTGGGGTCGAGGATCCAGCCATCGGAGTAAACAGTGGAAAAGTTGACGTCTGCGCCACCAAAAACAAAGACCGTACCGTCAGGATTGAGGGTGGCAGAAGCGCCACGGCGGGGTGCAGGTGCCGGTCCATTGATGCCGACAGTGCCCCAGGCGGGGTCAGACGAGTTGGTTGGTAGGGAAAACACCCTGTCCAAGGGCTGCAGTGCAGGCGACCCCGTGTCGGGAGACATGTAAACACCGCCAAGGTTGAGAAGCGTTCCGTTGCCGAGGAGAACAGTGGCGTGGTGGTAGAGACTAACGGGCATGGACGGAAGTGGTGTGAACCGCTCTGATGTGGTATTGAACATGTACGTGTTGTTGTACGTTGTTCCCGAGCCGTCGTCAGTGAGGCCGCCAGTGACAAAGACGTTGCCGCCATGGACAGGAGCAGCACAGCCATGGTAGATGCGGCGAGAGGGTTGGTTCGCCCATCCCGTGGGCTCATGGGTGTAGCTGACTGCACCTGTCGTAGGGTTCAGATTTGCGAGCCAAGCAGAGTCTGCACTCGTATCCGACTGCGACTCCCACCCTCCGTCGCCGCCAATGGTCATCAGGTGCCACGTTCCATCGTCTTGACCGAGCGGAGCCATGCAGTGCCAAGCATAGTCCGGGCCGGGCGGGCTCGCACTGAGGACCTGCCCAGCTGGGGGCGAAGAGGCCGAAAACGCTGTTCCCAGAGGAATAATAACAGTCTCGTTCGAGTTTGGGGCCGAGGTGTACGTGTATGCACCGTCGATATTGGTCTTGCCTCCTTGGATTACCAGCGTGGGCGGGTCTGGAAGGAATGCAACGGCGTGGCCCCAGCTAGATGTAAGCGAGTGCTATCAGATGGTGCTCACCGAGGGGACAGATCGTAGCCCGCTGCGAGTTTGGCGAGAACGGCAGCGGCGACGACCCCGCGCACCGGCGGGCGGCGGAGCATGTTGATAGTCGGAGCGGGGTGCACGTGAGGGGGAGACAGGGGGTTTGCTGATTGTTTGCAAGCAGTGAGAGCGGACTGATTGTGGTGTTTGTTGTTAGCAGAGGAGTGGAATGGAGCAAAAGCAAGAAGCGGTTGCGGTTGTGTGCATATGACTTGCGTGACTTGTATCATAAAAGAAATCAAACGCGGTTGTGTTTACACGCAGGAGAGGAGGCTCGTGCGCGAAGTGCGCAAGTGTCTCAGAGCGTGCGAACTTTGAGGTAAACCCTACGGGCTGCGGAGATTAACGCGCACAGATCGCCATCACCCGTCTTCTGCGCTAGCTGCGCTATGCACAATGGCATGCATGCGAGTCCGACGCCAAGGGGAGTAGATAATCATGCTTCGGATCCTTCTGGACTTGTGGTGCAATTGACCAGCGAATAGAGATTAAGCTCTGGTTGTCATGTTCATGAAAAATGCTCCATGTTCATGGGCGGTCGATATGTTCTGCCAGGCCGCTCTTGCCGCTTTAGCGTCAGGGGCTGCACAAGCTCCGAAGCCCAGTTCAACCACAAGTTCCCTGGGCGTCGAACTCGCTCCAGCGCCACTAAGATTTGGGGCCTGACCAGCCTCATTGACGTAAGAGTTCTGAAAACGCCGAAAACGACGGCGATAAATTTTATCGCCGACAGTTTTCAGAGTGCCACATCTGAATATAGGGACGGCTTTTGCGGAAAAAGTTGACTTGGAATCTTGCCAGCAACTTGGGCCTGCCAGGCGGTCAGTCGACTGCTTGCAGGCTGCAGGGTGGCTCGTTGGCTGGGAGCTGGGGGGTGTGTGGTTTGCGGCTGTGAGTACTGGGTTCGGCAGCTGGCCATTGAAGGAGTCAACTTCCAGACATCTCTTGTCCGGTACAGCAAGTCAAAAGGTGAGCAGCATATCCGTCACCGACAGCCCGCTCGCACGCACGCACGCTCCGAACCGACCCGCCGCCGACACGACACGACGCTCGCGACCATGCCGTTCCGCGCGAGGAGGAGGATGTTGGAGGGGAATGGAGGATGTGGAGCGGCGTGAGGGAGAATTTTGTCGGAGGAGAGGCTGGGATGGACTTGCCCGAGGGGAGGCTACGACCGTTCAAGGCGACATTATCGACAAACGGCGCGGACGGCGTTGCGTACGAGCTGGCATTGTCGGAGACGGGACAGAATTTTGGCCCAGTTCAACTGACGCTGACAGGCAAGATGGGTATCGACATCCGCCGCCACCACGTTAAGAAGGGCGCCCGCCAGGCCCCCAAGTCGGAGGACCCCTACCTCCTCCTTCTTGTCAAGCTTTACCGCTTCCTTGCTCGCCGCACTGAGTCGCGCTTCAACAAGGTCATCCTCCGCCGCCTTTTCATGTCCAAGGTAAATATGCGGGAGCAGAATTTCGTCTGACATCCAGATCAACCGTCCCCCCGTTTCGATCTCGCGCATTGTCAAGGAGACCAAGGGCTCCAACCCCGACAACTCCAAGACCGTTGTTGTCGTCGGTGCCATCCTTGACGACGAGCGTCTCCCCGTCGTCCCCAAGCTCTCGGTTGCCGCTCTCCGTTTCTCGAACTCGGCCCGTGAGCGCATCACCGCTGCCGGCGGCGAGTGCCTCACCCTCGACCAGCTCGCTCTCCGTGCCCCCACCGGCTCGAACACTGTCCTCCGTGAGTAATCCGAGGTCGAAATTAGGTCCTGGTGCCTTGGCAACTTGTACAAGTCCCCCCGTGGCTCGGAACAGTTGCTCCCAAGTCCCAGAGGCCTAGTAACTCGACCTCTGTCGTCCACAACTCGATCAGACACTGACAGAAGTCCGCGGATCTCGCAACTCGAGGGAGGCCGTTAGGCACTTCGGAGGACCTCTCAAGGGCGGTGCTCCTTACGTCTCTGGCCACGGCAAGAACCGCAAGCGCGAGATGGCTCGTGGTCGTCGTGCGTCGAGGGGCTTCAAGATCGCTTCTACCCACAAGTAAACGCGATCGGAGAGCATGTAGAGTGGTTGTCAGGTCCCAGGACTGGCACAGGCATTCCCTGTACGTGGGATGTACGATTTTCCAAACAGTTGCCCGAGCATTGCACGAGAATTGCTCGAGTTGGTGAATGTGGCGGAAGAAAAATGAGTGTGGCGGAAGGAGGTGTTACTGATCTGCTTCTAACTTTTTCGCCGCGCCGCTCTGAATTCAACCCCAAGTATCCCAAGCCTATCCCCAAGTAAACGTGGTTGGATAGCATGAAGACTGTGCGGTTGGACGACTTGAGCTGGGCTGCGACCACGCCACGACCGAGATAAGATAACGGTAACGACGAAAGACAATGGGGGCAACAGTCACAACGCGCAGCTGCGTCCTGCGGGACTAGGAGCCCGGAACTCCTGGCTACTCTCTACGAGCACTGGCTCTCGTCTTCGACGATCAGTCTCAGTTGGCAGAGCAAGTTTGGGCAGCAAACAGCGCCCGCGTACTCTGGCGACGGGACCCTCAGACTTGCAGATCTACCAGCCCTGAGCTATCCATCTATCAGCACTAAATTCCCATACATCCGCCGTGCGGTACAGGCTCAGACGGAGATCGATGCTGACAAGCCGATTGGGATTGGTCTGGAAGGAGGTGTAGGGCATGGCGTATGAGTCACCAAAAAAGGCGGCCCCACGTTCAAAAGCTACACCTGTCCGGACCAGGGCCGGACGCTGCCCACAGTTCTTCTGTGCCTAGTCTCCTCGACGTTCTCATATAATGTATACTCAGAAACGTGTAGGACGAAGACTACAGTGGAATCGAGAACGAACACGACCGCCGACTCCCACGACTGGCCATCATTACAACAGAACATCCAGACATCGTTGGTGAAACGGTATCATGCGTCGTTGCCATCGACGCGGCAGGGGTTCGACTCCCTTACGATGTAGCGCAGTGCTTGGAATCAAGTGCTGACACCTTTTTCTGAAGAGAGGTTGGACAAGAAGACTGGTGGCCGAATTGGATGGATCTGGGATAGCTTGAGAACTAACAGTGCCACACCCAGAGTGCCACACGGATCGGCCGATCGACATACGACCTTGTGTGCTCTACGACGCTGTAGCATGCAGCATGGAGGAGACTGTTGTCATGCATGGCAGGCACGAGAGGGTTATGAGCTTCAACCAGGCCTCTAGACGGTCCCGCCGGTGGAGACTAATATATCTCTTCGAGCGCTCCGCCTCTGTTGCTCTGTTTAGCAGCGATCTCTGTCGCACGCCGTTTACGAGGCTCTACCTGCACAAGAGGCGTTACACGATCTAGACGAGGATGGATCATCAATGCACAGCTTTCTCTGTGCTGGCAAACTCACTGCGGTGCTTGCGACTCGTATCCATTCTTACTCCGTACCGTCACTTTGCCACGACCATTCATATCACTCCTGTCTCTGCTAAACCATCGCTACGACCAGAGAACCACACTTGTCTCGGTTTCAACATCATTATCTTCGCCGTAGAATGGAGTACCTAGTGCCACCGGCTCACGTCGACGAGCAGGATGCGTGGGTCAATATCATCTCCAAGCCCTACAAACCTTGTCACTGACAGTGCCGTAGCTGTTTAACTCTCGCCACTCCAAGGAGACCTACTCGTCCCCCGCGAGGAAAAGAGCTCATCCTAGCCAGCAGCCCCGGGCTAGTAGTGGTAGGTCCTATTTGCTCTTTCGCAGCTGATGGCAATAGCGCCTCCATCCCTTCCAGAGCGGTGCACACTGCGTACGTTTGCCAGTGGAGACCAGGAGCTCGTGAAAGAGCGTGAAGGGAGGGTCCTCACAATCCGCACCCGCGGTATAAACGTCAGCTTCTGGGGACCTTCATGGGTCACCCCAGTCTACGACTCGCAACCGCGGGTGTTGATTAACCCTCAAGTTGACATCTATGGCTTCCCCGCCACCATGGCGGAAGGACGTAAAGAATGGGAGGTTCTTCTAGGCAGCATCGACTTTAGCACTTTCACGACCAACGACCTGAGCGACCATGGGTGAGTATCCACCCCTATTCTCGGCTGCTGACTAAACAGAGTGCGGCTGCAGTTAAGGCAAGGCTCGCCGGGGACAAACTGGCAAAAAGTCATAGCAGAGTCAAGTACCGCCAGGTACGATCTGCTTGGTGATATCCTGAGGACGGCGTACAGCCTCGCCAAGAATCATGGCAGCGGTATCGACAGCCTTAGCCCTCGTTTCTCCACGAGGATTCGGTTCGAAGTGGGTATACCCATGATTCTGGATGTGTATGCTGACAAGCTAGAACCATCCTCTGATGATGTGTCAAAAGGCATACCGTCACACGCAATTGTGTGTCGCTGTATACGCACAAGGTTTTCGGGAAGATCGCCAACAGCATGGTTGCAGATGGCCACTGGGTGAGCAAAGAGCACACGACGATGCTGATGATCCAGCTCTCGCATTATGCCGGGTATGATCGTTCCTCTGCGGTGCGGCTCATGGGGGAAAGGCTGAATGGTGAGCGAAGCCTGGGCGAGACCTTGGTGAAGGCGGCAGAGGAGTGGTCGGTGTTGCCGGAAACACCCCTCATGCCGTTGGAGCCCCTTCTTCCGCACCAGGTGAGCCCGACATATTGACAACACTGACAGCTAGCGCCACCTCCTCTCAGTTGCCGAAGGCAAGCATAACCGATCGGATATTCACAAGCCCACCGAGCTGCTGCTCGAGTACATGCGTGAGATCAAGATTGAGGAGGGGAAGGAGGCTGCCGCGCGCGCGCCCAGTACACTCCCGCCTCTTGATCGGGCTTCGGAGGGGGTTCTACGCGTTGACAGCTTATCAGCGGTGGAGGCGGTCTCACTTGGACGGGAGCAGCTTGGCACGATGTTGTTTCGAACCAAACAATTCGTCCACAGTCGTTACCCGCCCGCCGCCTTCAGCAAACACCGTTGTCTAGGGTTTAGCTTCGACGACATGTCCGCGGCGATTTCGCGCCTAAAGGTGGGTCGGTCAATGGTTCTTGGTTGCTGACTATTCCAGGAGCGCGTGCGATTCCATCTGGGAAGTGACGACACGTGGGTGGAAATGGAGCTGGAACACCTTTTCATCCGCTTCCGGGCATCGGCGACCGGGCCGGAGCGTGCTGCCATCGTTACTAGTAGGCTCGAGGCTGATTTGATCGGCCTCGATCTCAACCTCATGGTCATGACAACCAAAGGTGCCTACTCTGCGGAGTACGGTGGAAGCAGCATGGAAGAAGATTGACCCCTCCCGACGAGTCTACACCCACGTTGGGTTCGTCCTCCGACTACTCGAGATCCAACACGGACTGTGCGGAATGCCATGCTGCAGGCACCTCCTGACGTACGACCCACGTCAGAACTTCCACGCAGGGTGAGTATTTCCAGGCGGATCTGACTGGAGGGGTGCACCTGTTTCTGACCTTCTAGAACGCCGCGATCCGCACTGGTATCAGTCCAGCAGTTGCATGTCCGCGGAGCCTTCGACCTTGGGGACGGCTGCCCCACCTTTGACGCTTTCGTGTGCCTTGTGTTGCTCGGTCACTACCCGTATCTCCGGAGCGTCGTCACCTACGTCTCCTACTTTATTCGCCTGATCTGTGCGACAAGTAGGAAGACGTCAAGCAAGACGGACACGCTTCGGTTGACGAGGGCCGACAAAATGGCCGAGGAGATTCGAGCCATGACAGAGGAAACAACTGGGCTGCACGAAGAAGAACTTCTGTGGACGACGGAGATGTTGTCGCAGACGAGGTCTTAGAGTGGCAGGACGCACTGCTGGATAGCCTTAAAACAGCGAGTTGATGGGAGCACTGCGGTATGGGGTATGCGAGTGGAGAGCACAGTTGATATTTGTACACATCTGCATATCCTTCGGTCCCGAGAATTGTGCAGACAGCTTGGTGTCTAACAAGGGCTCACCTTGATCCGGGTTATCAGTGACCCGGCAGTGTCAAACGAGAACCGGTGTAGCATTACCTTGCGGCTCCCAATGTAGTCGGCGGGCTGGAGGGCCTTGAGTTGCCGCATCAGCATACTGCGCCGCTTGTTTAGACTTCAAACTTTGGTGAAGGACATCTGGAAGGATGACTGGAAGGATGCGGCTCGAAGGAGGTGATGTGGACCAGGTTGTTGTCAATTCTATATCGTCATTCATGGTGGACTCTACGAAGCTACATCACAGGTCTATCTACGACAACACTCATCTATTAACTCGTTACTGTTACTTCTGCCTTGTACAGGTACAGTACATGTTGCAGCCCCAATACACTTCGCCTCTCTTCTCTTCCAGAAACTATACAACTACTCCGCATCTAGGTCGGTCGCTGTGTAGAATAATGCGACGGGGTATGGGAGGCGATTGGTTTTTTGAATCGGAGAGGTCTCGCAGTCGAAGTTCTCAACCCGCACCACGCAGTCGTCTTCGACATAGTACAGTTCGCCTTCGTCGTTCGTCACAAAGTTGGCGAAGTACGATTCTGAACTAAATTGGATCTTGAGGATGGCGCCCTTCAGATGCCAGCGGACGGTGCGAGTAACATCGAGAAACGACTCGGTGAAGTGTAGTTTGCCGACAGCAGGCCAATACGTGCCGGGGCCAATGAACATGATGAGATTGCAGCCGTGAGCAGCCGAGGAGATGAACTGCTTCATCGTTCCCTGGAGACACTCGTCACAGTTGATGGGATCAGACTTGGCCGTGAACTGCCGTCGATACATCTCAGCAGATGTGAGCTTAGCGTTCGTCTTGAAGCGGGAGTGGCCTGCTGCTTCTACTGGCTAGACCAAGTCAAAGGTCTGATAGGCTGTCGGTGCCTCCTTGTTACATACAACACAGGTATGGGAGTGAAGGAGGGTGATTCCGTACAGCGAAGCAAATGGGTGGGAAGAATCGTATTCGCAAACCACCATGTCCAGATAGTGGATGAGCTTCTTCAGGCGGACGAGGATGTCGTCGCAACGGGGAGCGATTACGTCTTGAATGATACCCGCTTCTACCCAGTCAGTTGACACTGGATAATGCGCTCTCACCTTCCATGGCGTGTGCCAGCAGGATGTTACTCACACGGCTTCCGAGAAGCGCGTTTGTGACGTACATCGCGATGAGTGAGTATACTCGATTATCCTTGGTGCTGGGCTTGTCCGCAAACCGCTCTACACAGTCGGCAAACCCCTTGCTAAAGAGGAGCGACAGCAGGATAGAGTCGAGCCAACTGAGACCGGCAGTCGGGGCCACGCTCCCGACGGGCTTTACTCCCTCGCTATGGTCGCCATCGTCCTCATCGTCCGAGATTTCCTCATTGTAGTCCTGCGCGAACGTTAACATCTGCGATCCCACTGGCAATAAAGCCTCACGCTGTCTTCCTCATCAACATCGCTGTGGGGGGAAGGCGCTGATTCCTCCTATATTGTTAGCTGTATCGCGGTGCGGACTCACTTCACGCCTGGGCTCTCCCAAGTGGCATAGCCTGGCACTGCGCCTTGGATTTCCCGTCCCTTCCATGACATCGTCAGGTAGAAAGGGAGCCGGTTTTTTTTTCAGCCAAACCCCCAAGCTCTCGCCATCCTCGGGATCCTTGAGAGAGAAGTACCGATTCTTCTTGTTTGTGATCAGGGCTGAGTGGGGTCCCCAAGGCCGCCTGGCTACGAGAGTTAACCTCTAGCCTGTAAGTTCACATACTTGTGAGGGAAGGAAGGACTGCTGGCTTCATTGCGTTGTTGCCCGTCATTGTCAAAGCGCCGGTCTTCACCCTGTAGGCTGGTTGTGAGCACAGACGGCAACACCACCCTTACCTCTTTCTGGTACTCCACTCCTGGATGTCGTCGGTTCTTGTCTTGGGTGTTGTAGAAGATGGGCAAGGATGAAAGAAAGTGAAAGAATGGGACGAAGAGAGAAAGAGAAATGAAGGAATGGAGGAGTGGGATGAAGAGAGAAAGAGAAAGACATACAAGCAGACAACAACAAGTCTTGTCTTCCTTCTGGCCACTGGGCTGGGTGGCGGCTCACTGGTCACTGAGACCAGAGGGTGGCGGACACCCGCTCCTGGGATCCTGGGTCGGTTTGAGCCTTCCTCGCGCGTCGCTGATCGCTGAGAAAGGCGGCAGCAAACACGACTATGCCACGAGTTAAAGCATCAAGTTGACATGCAGATATGCAGAGCCTTAGGCTTCTGGGACACTCAATATGCATTGTTGCTGTCTGGCTTGTCGACCATTATGCATTATGAGACGTGAGAGACAATAAGAGCGTGGACAATAGGAACTGACCGCATGGCTGGGGATGATATGAGTGAATCGAGTCTCATCACCAATTACTTCCACCGACACACCAACGCATACATGCCTCCACCAAGGGGCAGCCGGAACAGCACCATAGGTCTATACATGCCATAGACCCCGACTGCATTGTTGACATGCACCCCCCGTCGCCTACAGTGCGTTGGAGCCCAGTGGGCAGAATGGTGCAGGGGAGAGCGAACAGCACAAGAGTGGCCTGAGTGCTTGAGCCTCTGGTGCCTTGGCAACTTGTACAAGTCTCCCGTGGCTCGGACAAGTTGCTCCAAAGTCCCAGAGGCCTAGTAACTCGACCTCAGTCGTCCACAACTCGATCAGACACTGACAGAAGTCCGCGGATCTCGCAACTCGGGGGAGCAGCACAAGGTGGCCAGTGGCGAGGAGGTACGTAGCAGAGCCACTGCTATTTCCATTTCGTTTCCCAGCCTTATTTGCTCGCTGTGCTCACATTCCGTCTTAGCTCCCCGTTCGCGAGCTACATCGGGCTCGTCATTGCGCAATACACGCCTCGGAGCGCAATATGTATGCATAGTTAAGTTGTCTACGCCTTCTTATGTGGACTTAGTCCTTGTTCTTCTTGTCCTTCTTGTCTTCCTTCTCGTCCTTCTTCTCCTTCTTCTCCTTGGTCTGGTCGACCTTCTTGACCACGCTGCCAGCGAATATCACGGCCACAATACCGCCAAGAAGGACCCAGGCGCCGCGGCGCTCCTCGCCATCCAGCGGCTCCGTGTTGGCGACGTACTTGTCGTCTTTTGGTGCTGGGGGCAGGTTGATGTCGACGAGGTTGGACACGGCCTCGGTGGCAGCAGTCACGACGCTCTCGACCTGCGAGAGCGGCGTGTCAAACTTGAGCGCGGCCGTGTCGTCCCACTCGGCCGCGTACGAGTCGGCGACGGCAAGGTCAGGGGATGTCGGGCCGCCGGCGGGGTGCGTAGCTGCTGACGCCGTGGTCATGACCTGCGGGCCCGAGGGGGTCTTTGGCTGCGTAGACTTGTTGCGGCTAATGGTAAAGTTGTCCGGGACCGTGGGCTGCTGTTAGAAAAGAACACAAGCTGCACTCACAATGACCTGGGTGATCGTGGGAAGTGGCCGGGGGTCCGGGAACTTGACGTCAAAGGCCTTGGCGGTGGTCTTCGGCTTGATGGGGAGACCAGGAGCGGAGACGATCGTGGCCGAGGTGACCGGGGCGGCCTTGGCGAGGCGAGGGGTCTCGACCTCGAGGTCACCCGAGGTGGTAACAACCTCACCGGCGTCGGCAGCACTCTGAGGGAACGAGAGGCGAGCGGTGGGGGGGGCAGCGACGGGAGCCGAGGGGGCGGCCGCAGCCGGCGAGGTGGTGCTCACGCTACGGCGGGGCGGCGACACGGGGCTCGCGGCGGGAGTGGGAGGGACGAGAGACGCCGACGCCTCGGCAGCATGCAGACGCGACACGAGCGTGGACCTGGGGTCAGACGAACACACTTAATCTACCTACTTGTTGCCCTGCTGGGAGAGGCCGCGGCGCTTGAGCTCCGACTTGAGCGTGACGACCGTCTCGTTCTTCCAGTTGCGCTGGGTGCCGAGGAGGACGCCCGAGGCGAGCGACGCCGACTGCGAGCCGGTCTGGATGTTCGCCTTGGCGGTGGCCGCAGAGGGCGTCACGCGCGGGACGGCCGCGGCGGCGCCGCACGACGAGTGGAGCCCGCGCGCGAGCCGGGCGGTGGTGTGGAGGCGCGGCCTCAGCATGATGGGGATCGTGGGATGTGTACGGGCGTCTAGGGGGCAAAGCTGATGTAGTTGCTTTGCTGTATTGGTATAACGAATGTGGAATGCTGGTCAGATGATGGCAATCGTTCGCTTCGGAGGCGGAGATGAAGGAATGACGCCGGAAAACGGGGTACTTCGGACTGTGAAATGGAGCGGACCTGAGTGGGACTTGGGCGGCGCAGGCTAGGTGTTTGGGTGTGGCAATCACGTGATTCCCATGCAGCATCCACGTGAAATGCTGTAAGTGGCAGTCCATCTGGAAAAGTAATTTCGCGACCAACGTGTCTCGTCCACCGGGTATGTGAAACCAACCGTCGTCGCCTTTGCATTCGCACTCATACTCATCAGCGACAATGGGCAAGACCGCCGCCGAGGCCCGCGGCCCAGCGCTCACAACACAATCAGCGCGTCACACCGTCCGCGGCGTGACGCGCGCGCTCCTCTGGCCCATCTCCGCACTCCTTCACTACCTCCACTCTCTCCTCACCAGCGTCCTCCTCGCCGTCCTCGCCCTCGGCCCCATGCCGCACCACGTCGGCTTCGTCATGGATGGAAACCGCCGCTACGCGCGCAGCCACGGGCAGCGCATCGCCAAGGGCCACCAGCAGGGGAGCGAAAGTCTGAAGCGGGTGAGTAGAGTTTTCGAGCTCGGGTCGCCGGAGCCGGCAATCTTGCCGGTGCTGAGTGCGAGCCGCGGCGAGCAGGTACTGGCGCTGCGAGCAACTGTTGGCGCAGGCCACTGAGCTTCTCAAGGCAGTCGGGACGATTCGCAGCTGCCGGGCTGGTACACTCCAGTCCTCACCTGCCCTCTTGAACCATAACTGACAGCAGACACTGCGGCTCTGCCTCCGGCTCAACATCCCCATCGTGTCGGTGTACGCCTTTGCGATCGACAACTTTAACCGCCCGCAAGAGGAGGTCGATGCGTTGATGAACCTCGCGCGTGATTCCCTCGCCGAGATCTGTTCCGAGGGGTGAGTACAGTCCCGAAGCTCTCCCTAACTCTCAGCGGCTTCCTCCAGAGACATAGCATCCGGCTGCGGTGTATCGGGCGCATGGACCTGCTGTCACCGGCGATGCAAGAGTCGCTGCGGGATATGGAGGCGTCGACGGCGCTCAACACCCGCGGCGTGCTCAATGTCTGCGGACCGTACGCGTCGCGCGACGAGATGACGTCGTCGGTCAAGGACGTCATTGGCCTGGTACAAGGGGGCGAGCTGCCGGCCGACGGGGTGACCTCCGATACGCTCTTCCGGCACCTCCAGTCGGCAGAGTCTGCCGCCGCCGTCCCGCTCGACCACCCGAGCCCCGGCAAGCTCGACCTGCTCATCCGCACATCCGACGTCAAGCGCTTGAGCGACTTTATGATGTGGCAGGCCGACGAGGATACCCAGATCCACTTTGTAAAGACATACTGGCCCGACTTTGGCCTGACGGACATGCTGCCGATCCTGCTGGGGTGGCAGCAAAAGACGTGGCTCAAGCGCTGGGACTTGTAGATTAGAGGGGTAGGGTGTACATGCATGTGTTTGTCTTCTAGGCTCTAGTCGCAGCTGCCGTCCTTTGGCCCGTCCTTCCACCGCGCGTCGAGCTTCTCCCACGCGCAGTCAAACTTCTCCTTGCCGAGCTTGGTGTTGACGGCATTGTGCCGCTCGCACAGCCACCGGCTCAGCGCCTCGCGCCCGCTCACGTCCGGCGGGTTGGCCTTCATGTCGGTGCCAAAGTCGTCCGCGCACCATGTGCACGGGTACAGCTGCGGCAGCGAGCCGAGGAGCGCGCGCATGCGCGTCTGGTGCTCCGCCGTCGCCTTGACGGGGTAGTACGCCGCGGTCGTGTGGAGGAACGTCCATGTCGCGCGGCCGAGGGCCGCCGAGTCGGGCGGGCAGTTGTCGCGGGACGAGGATGATGCTGTTGTCGCGGCGACGGCTCCCGCAGCGCCCGCGGCAGCACCAGCCTTGGCAGCGCCGCCGCCGGCACCGACCTTCTTGACCTTGATCTTGGCCCAGTCGCCAAACGAGTTGCACACCTTGCACGGCTTGCCGTCCGGCCCGAGCACGAGTCCCGGCGGGAGGTTCGGGTGCGTCTCCTTGGTCGTCCGCTGCGGCTGCGTGGATGTCGGTTCGGGCATCGTGGTATGGTGGGAGAGTGTTCGAAATCAAAATGTCAACATTGGTGGAGGCGTATGACTAAGTGTCTTGCCGGGTGAAAAGTGGAGGTTCGGCGCCATGTGGCTGAGAGGTGATTGTGTGGCACTCCTGCGATGTGCCAGTGCCGACTTGTTCTCTGTCACTGCCAACGCCACTCCTCTTGGATACGGATGTGTAGTCTTTCCAAGGGGCTATGCAGAGCCGTTATGAGAACAGCTTGAGCTGGATGTGAACGGTTTGAGGCGGTTTGCACACTATAGGTGGGTGTTTCCTCCCAGGTGGGTGTTTCCTCCCAGGTGGGTGTCCGCTGTTCGTGGCAACATCAGAATGCCATCTCACCCTAAGATGCTCAGTGTTTGGTGAAGCAACCACCCACTCCTACAATATATGTAGATACTTCAAGGGAGTATAAGAAGAGGGCTACCTGCAGGAGCGAGGGTACCAACGGTAATGCTGAAAATAAATATAACATAAATTGAGTAAATTTTACTGAAATAAATAATAAATGAGGGGGAAATGCGCGGGGCCTTGACGAGCTTGTATTCGGCACAAGGGCACCCCAGTTCCGTCCATACAATATAGAGACGATTAATCCGGACCTCACTAAGCAGCCTGACAACTCTCCCGAGTGGCAAGCGGAGGCTCGCCTGCCCAGGTCAGGACGACTGTGTTCATGGTCGGATAAATCGTAACAGCACCCCAAGTGCCACGCACACTCCATCACACTTACACAACCGTGGTACCGTGGAACACGGCTGCAAAGCTTTACCACGCGCAAGGAGACACTATGCAGGATGCACGCAACACCAAACCGCACCATCCACAGCAGTCAGAGCAAAAAGCAAAAGAGATGCTGGCCTATGGGGTAGTAGTCTGCAGTAGTTCCCCCAAACACCTCCGAGCCGCACCTGGGACCAGCCTGATTCGAACCCGCGGCACCCTGCACGATGCGTTGGACTCGCCTTGGCCAAAGGAACTCATAACCAGTTCACCAGGGGACTCTTATAGTTGAAAAGGTGGTGTTAGCGCGTCTCATAAGCCACACCAATTCAGCATTCCTGACCCAGCGCGAATCCGGCTGCGGGCGGGATCAAACCCGCGATCCGTCCTGCCGCAAATCGCGATCTGCCCTTTGCCACGTGCTGCCACGCGCCAACCCTGAATCCCAACTTCAACCTCCACGGCAACATGACCCACCGACGCAACGACGACAATCGCCGCTCGTCATTTCCTGCATCTCCACTCTCCACTCTGCACAAACAAATCATCATGGACGCCGACCCGCTGTATCACGTCAAGCAGCTGTTCCACCAGGGTGAGTGAGGCGCGCGTGCTGGTCAACTCTGCTGCGCGCCGCGTATCGCGTAATGACATCGTGCTGACGTCTCAGGCTCGTTTGCGGGTATGTATATCGCCGCGCGGAGGTCATTGGTACAGCTGGTCCGCTCCTGTCCTCAGCTGTAACCAAGACCGCCGCAGTTAACTCACACGCATGCTAACCCGCAGCCGCGATCGAGGAGGCCTCGCAGCAGCCGCTAACCCCCGGCTCGGACGACGCCGCGCTCTCTCGCGCAGTCTACGTCGCGCGGGCACACCTCGCGCAGAACCCGCCCAACCTCTCCGCGGCCGAGAGCGTGCTCGCCCCGTGGCTCTCTGCCGGAGCGCCATCGGCGCGCGCGGCCAAGGCGCTCGCGACCTTCCTCGGCACACAGGGCGGCGTCGACGACGCGCGGGACATCCTGCTCGAGGTCGAGGGCGAGGGCGGTGAGGAGGGTGTCGTGCGCGCGCTGGTCGGCACGGTGTTCATCCTCGCCAACGAGGCCGAGGAGGCGGTTGCGACGCTTTCGGAGGGCGCGGGCGCCGAGGACCTCGAGTGCATCGCGCTCCTTGTCCAGCTGTGTCTCTCGCTCGACCGCCGCGACCTCGCACAGGGCCAGTACGCCCTCGCGAAGAAGATTGGAAACGACAGCACGCTCGTGCAGTGCATCGAGGCGTGGATCGGCCTCAAGACCGGAGCCCGCCCGCTCCACCAGGCGTACTACTTCTACGAGGAGCTGTACCAGCTGCCCAACGGCCGGACGGCCGGCGTGCTCTCCGCCCACGCCGCCGCGCACCTCCTCCTCGGCCACAACGACGAGGCCAAGGCCGACATTGTCGAGGCCCTCGAGCGCGCGTCCGAGAACGCCGAGGTGCTCGCCGTCGCCACCTCGCTGGGTGTTGCCGACGCCAAGGAGTGAATAGCTTAGTGACTGAGTAACACAGCTGACACACGCAGGAAGCTCGCCGCGACTTCGCACCCCTTCGCCGCCGACCTCGCCGCCAAGGACAGGCTCTTCGACGAGTCGGCTGCCAAGTTCACCATTGTCGCTTAGGCAGATGCTCGACCTTCATGACCGGCCCCACGGGGCAGTAGTATACCAGTAGAAACGATGCAGATGCAGCAGACCGTGCACAACAGTGTGGCCCGCCTGATGCAGACAATCACACTGAACCTGCTCATTTCCCGACGGGGGCGGCACATATCACTCACCCCCATGACCATAAACACATCACTCCTAGAGTACACGAACATGCATGAAATCCTCAATCTATGAGCCTAGAGTCTAACGCCCGCCAAAGTACTCGCCTACTTCCTCCGCGAGTGGCGCTTGCTCTTACCCGGCCTCGCGGCGCCGGCGCCCGCCTTGCCGCCCTTTCCACCCTTGCCGCCCTTCTTCTCTCCCCAGCCGGAAAAGTCGTTGGTGCTCTCGCGCGTGTTCTGCTTCGCACGGCGCGAGGACCCGCCGAGCGAGTACTTTGCGTCGCGGGCGTGGCGGGGCATCTGGCTGTCAGCGAAACACCTATACTCTATGCCTACCTTCGACTTGCGGTCTCCGCCCTTGCCGCCGCGGCCACCACCGGCACCACGGCCTCCACGGTCGTCGTCGTCGTGGTCGAGCGAGATTCCAAAGTCGTCGTCGCCCTCGTCGCCAATCTCCATGCCCTCCTTGCGCTTGCGCTTGACGCCGGCCATCTTGTCGTTGAACGTCTTCTTGTCCTGCTCGCGCTGCTTGAGCTTCTCGTGCTGGATCTGCTTGCCGTACTTCTTGAGCTCGCGCTGCTTCTTGGCCTCTTCGGACTTTTTGATGCCCTGCGACTCCTCGACGAGCTTGGTGCGCACGCGCTCCATGTGCTCGTCCGACTTGACCATCTCGGCGTAGTAGTCGTTGGGGCGCGAGAAGGGAATGTCGTGCTTGGCGCACTGCGCGCGAGCAAAGGGAACAGCGTCGAGAGCAAGCTTGTAGAAGGCAGTCTCGCGCTGGAGGTCGTCGGACGGGTCGACGTCAATGATCGTCTTGGACGAGACGATCAGGTGCTCGGGCCACGCGGTGTGGGTCATCTTGATGCCCTCGGTGAGGACGCGCATCGCGGGCTGGAGTCAGTTCTGGACCTGCAAAAATAAACTAACCTTGTTGTTGTGGGTCACCTTGCGCTGGGGAACGGCGTCCTCGTCAAGCGACACGTCAGAGCCAAGCTCATCAACAGCAAGGGTATCGGGGTCCGCCTCCTCAATGACAATAGTGTCGTCGGCCTGAGAGTTAGATTCGAGTCACACCCATTAACTCACCTCCTCCTCATCGTCCTCCTCCTCCTCCTCGCTGTCCGCACCCTCAAGCTGAGCAAGCTCAAACTCGTCAAGGTCCTCGGGACCAACAAGCTCCATAAGACGCTTCATGCCCTCCTCGCTGACGCCGCCGTCGTCCTCCTCGTCGTCCGAGTCCTCGTCGTCCTCCTCGTCATTGTCGTCATCGTCCTCGACCTCGGGTGTGGGCTCCTTGGGGGGCGGCGCCTGGGCCTTGCCCTTGCCCTTCTTGGCGGTGGGGACAGCCTTGGCCTTGGATGCCGGCGCGTTCTTCTTGCTCGTGACCATTGTTGGTGTTGTGTGGGATGTGGACGAGCGTGGTTGTGCAGTCAAGTGGAGGTTGAAGGTCCTCGCCGTCTTGGAATTCAAAATTCTGAACTACACCAAGTGGAGATTTTATCTTACGTAAATACTCCCTCACAGGGTGCCACACTCCGGGGATAGCCCTACTCCCGCCACCGTAGCGTTTTGCCACTGTAGCACTCACGGCTATGCACTTACTCAGTGCGGACGCGGACACGCGGTGACTGAAGATGGAATACGCTCGAGCTCGAGCGCCATCATTGTTCAGCTTGTCACCACCTAAACATCCGTCCACGCCATCCCCGGCATCCATCTAGCACACACCCCACCTCTCTACACCACCAAAACGGAACGACCCCGCGCGCGAGATCATCGATATCGACCCTCGCCTTTCCAGACCGCTTCGTTGCGAATCTCTGGCACCGAGACGCGCCGTTCCCGTTCGACGAGTTACCCTCCCCCCATCTCGCTGAACCAACACCCCCCTCCCTCCCTCCTCCCTCCCGCCGCGCGCCCTTTCTGCACACGTCGGTGTCTAGCATCCACGACGCTCAGGTGGAGCTAGGACACTGGACAAACAAACAAAAGACCAATCACAATGGATGCAGGTGAATACCCGTTTTGTTTTGACTTGTTGTTGTGCCCCAGTACACACGTACCAACACATTTACAGGGACATCAGCCGGCGACGGCTACGAGTACAACCCCGAGTACAGCTATGACCAGGATGGATACGCCGAGGACGGGGTCGAGGAGGCCATCTCCCAGGAGGACTACTGGAAGGTCATCAACTCGTTCTTTGACGAGAAGGGTCTCGTCCGACAGCAGCTCGAGTCGTTCAACGAGTTTGTGGAGAACACCATGCAGGAGCTCGTCGATGAGAGCGCCAAATTGACGCTCGACCAGCACTCGCAGCACACTGGCGCCCGCGGAGACGAGACAAGGAGATACGAGATTACCTTTGGACAGATTTATCTCGCAAAGGTGGCCATGACCGAGATGGACGGACAGACGGTCGGACTGTTCCCCCAGGAGGCGCGTCTGCGTAACCTGACATATGCCGCGCCGCTCTATGTCGACATGAAGAAGAAGACGCTCACAGCCGGCAACGTCGACGACCCCATCGAGGCCGACTGGCGGCCCGCCATGGACGAGAACGGCTTCATGCAGGACGCCGAGGAGGACAAGATCTGGATCGGAAAGGTCCCCGTCATGATCCGTTCAAACTTTTGTCTGCTCCACGGCCTCCCGGACGACAACTTTTACGGTCTCAGCGAGTGCCCGTACGACCAGGGAGGATACTTTGTCATCAACGGTTCCGAAAAGGTCCTCATCGCCCAGGAACGCATGGCCGCCAACCACGTCTACGTCTTCAAGAAGGGTGACCCCTCGGCGATCACATACTTTTCCGAGGTTACCAGTCAGATGGAGAAGGGTGGAAAGATGCCGTCCAAGACGGTCGTGAGGATGTACGCGCGTTCGGCTGACCGAACAACAACCGGATCGGTCATCCGCGCTTCACTCCCGTACACAAAGGTCGACATTCCGATCGTCATCATCTTCCGTGCGCTCGGTATCGTCCCCGATCGCGATGTGCTGTCGCACATTTGTTTCGACCCCGAGGACACGGCCATGCTCGAGTTGCTGCGCCCGTGTATCGAGGAGGCGTTCGCCGTGCAGGACCGTGACACTGCGCTCGACTTTATCGGTCGTCGTGGACAGCAGGAGAAGGGAACCAGGGCGATGCGTCAGCGCGCCGCGTTCGACATTCTCCAAAAGGAGATGCTTCCCCACGTCTCCGTATCCGAGGGTTTCGAGTCGAAGAAGGCCTACTTCCTCGGTTACATGGTCCACCGACTGTGTTCCGCCGCCCTTGGCCGTCGCGAGTTGGACGACCGTGACCACTTTGGAAAGAAGCGTCTCGACCTCGCCGGTCCCCTTCTCGCCAACCTCTTCCGTATCCTGTTCAAGAAGCTCACGCGCGACGTCTACCGTCACTTGCAAAAGTGTGTCGAGACACACAAGCAGTTCACCCTCGTCAACGCCATCAAGCCCGGAATCATCACCAACGGTCTCAAGTACTCGCTTGCTACCGGTAACTGGGGTGACCAGGCCAAGGCGATGCAGGCGCGTGCTGGTGTGTCGCAGGTGTTGAACCGCTACACCTTTGCGTCTACGCTCTCCCATTTGCGTCGTACCAACACGCCCATTGGTCGTGACGGAAAGATTGCAAAGCCCCGTCAGCTTCACAACACCCACTGGGGAATGGTGCGTATTTAGTATACATCTGTGCTAACTCTGCAGGTCTGCCCCGCCGAGACACCCGAAGGACAGGCATGTGGTCTGGTCAAGAACCTTGCTCTCATGTCGTACATTTCCGTCGGTTCGTACTCTGCTCCCGTCATGGAGTTCCTCGAGGAGTGGGGTCTCGAAGACACTGCCGAGTACTCGAACGCCCCGTCTGCAACAAAGGTGTTTGTCAACGGTGTGTGGATGGGTATCCACCGTGACGCCGTCACGCTGCACCAGAACCTGCTCCAGATGCGTCGTGGTGGCCAGCTCAAGCACGAGGTCTCGATTGTGCGTGACATTCGCGAGCGCGAGCTGCGTCTGTTCACCGACTCTGGTCGTGTGTGTCGTCCGCTGTTCATTGTCGACCAGGAGAAGCAGGCGATTCACCTCAAGCGCGAGCACATTCACCGTCTGGACGACATTGCCGAGGGTGTGGCCGATGTCGCGGGTGGATCGGCGTGGGACGAGCTGCTGTCCGAAGGAATCATCGAGTACGTCGATGCCGAGGAGGAGGAGACCATCCTCATCGCCATGGGCGCCGAGGATCTCGACAATGCCCGTATCTACCACAGCCGTGAAGAGGTCGAGCGCGCGCACGCCGCACACAACATTGAGGCGTTCGACCCGGCAGCGCGTATCAAGAGTTCCAACTGGAGCCAAAACTACACACACATGGAGATTCATCCCAGTATGATTCTCGGTGTCTGTGCCAGTATCGTCCCCTTCCCGGATCACAACCAGTCTCCTCGTAACACGTACCAGTCGGCCATGGGCAAGCAGGCCATGGGTATCTACCTCACAAACTACCAGCTGCGAATGGACACGATGGCCAACATCCTGTACTACCCGCAATCCCCTCTGGCCACAACGCAGGCCATGCGCTACCTCAAGTTCGCCGAGCTGCCAGCCGGACAGAACGCGATCGTCGCCATTCTGTGTTACTCTGGTTACAACCAGGAAGACTCGGTTATCATGAACCAGTCGTCAATCGACCGCGGTCTCTTCCGTTCGCTCTACTACCGTGCATACACCGATACTGAGAAGATGGTCGGTATGCAAAAGGTCGAGACGTTCGAAAAGCCCGACCGCAACGAGACACTACGGATGAAGCACGGTCCTAGTGACCGGTACGCCAAGCTCGACGTCGATGGTCTTATCACACCGGCGACAAACGTTAACGGTGACGATATCATCATTGGTAAGACTGCCCCCATTCCTCCGGACAGTGAAGAGCTCGGCCAGCGCTCGGCGACGCACACCAAGCGTGACGTGTCGACTCCGATGAAGTCGACCGAGCAGGGTGTCGTCGACCAGGTCATGATCACAACAAACGCCGATGGACTCAAGTTTGTCAAGATCCGCATCCGTTCTACGCGTATCCCCCAGATTGGCGACAAGTTTGCGTCGCGTCACGGACAGAAGGGTACCATTGGTATCACGTACCGCCAGGAGGACATGCCGTTTACTGGCGAGGGTATCACTCCTGATATCATCATCAACCCCCACGCCATTCCGTCGCGTATGACCATCGGACATTTGGTCGAGTGTCTGCTGTCCAAGCTCGCCACCCTGACCGGTCGCGAGGGTGACGCCACGCCGTTCACAGAGTTGACGGTCGAGTCTGTGTCCAAGCTGCTCCGTGCCCGCGGATACCAGTCGCGTGGATTCGAGGTCATGTACCACGGCCACACGGGCCGCAAGCTCCAGGCGCAGTGCTACTTTGGCCCCACCTACTACCAGCGACTGAAGCACATGGTCGACGACAAGATCCACGCGCGTGCCCGTGGTCCCTTGCAGATCCTTACGCGTCAGCCCGTCGAGGGTCGTTCGCGTGACGGTGGTCTGCGTTTCGGAGAAATGGAGCGTGACTGCATGATCTCGCACGGTATCGCCGGTTTCCTCAAGGAACGCATGTACGAGTCGTCGGACGCGTTCCGTCTCCACGTCTGCGACCAGTGCGGTCTCATGGCTATTGCAAACCTCAAGAAGCAAGAGTTCCACTGCACCGTCTGCCGCAACTCGACGCAGGTCAGCCAAATCTTCATCCCGTACGCGGCCAAGGTGAGTAACAATGATACTGTTAGTGCTGTACTAACGACTCTAGCTGCTCTTCCAGGAGCTCCAGGCCATGAACGTTACGGTTCGCATGTACTCGACCGACGGCGACGACTAGAGAAGTGTAGAGGAGATAGTGCCTATCTGTGGGGACGCCCAGTCCAGACCTGGTGGGGACGAGGTCAAGTGATATGGCCAAGCCAGTGGACAATGGTGGGGAGCGAGGGATCCGAGGATCTAGGGCGGGGGGCGAGTAAGGGTCGATCTGAATGGTGGGGATGAGTGGCAAAGTGGCAACATGACGTTTGAGGCGTCTCCCTGCCATATAGTTTGTCCTCGCCGCCCGCCTCCGAGGAAGAATGGCAATCGATCGATGGCCCGCTGCGAGAGAGAAAAAGTAGTGTACCAACGTTGAATCATTACGCATTATGCATCATGCTAGCATCTGAAGGCTTGTTTGGCTGTTCCAGAACAAGATGATGGGGACCGTGACAATACAGATGGCGAGGGTGGGGATAGAATTGATGGGATAGTTGGTGGGTGCCATGTGCTATGAGCATGTGACCTGGTGGCCTGGTGCAGATCCAGAAAACCAGAAAAGTAATTGAATTTCATTTCGGACGCGAAAGTTAATCTCCGTCTAGTCTCTGGATCTCTGGAGATTAAGTCTCTCCGCTCGGGCAAGTCTCTCCGTCACTCTGTGGTGGGGATCAAGATCTGGAAGATCGGGGGTTGGGGATAGCCGTCTCTCGAGCAGGAGCGAGGGAATAGGACGAGGGAGACGACGGCCAGGGGTCCCGAGAAATCGGTTCCAAGCTCCCAGCTCCCAGTTTCCGAGCATGGATCGATCACGATGCAGCGACTAGGGGCTGGTCGACGAGACAGCGAGGGGAGTGGGACTGCTACCGAGACCAGTGCTCTGGCAACCGTGACTCGTGACGAGGCCCAGCAGGTAGCTCCTCAACCCGCAGCCCCACAGATTGCCAGTTGGCTATTTTGGCTTGCTCTCTTGCTCGCCTGTGATAATCGGCTCTCGCGACATTATGGAACAGAGCACAGGCAGCGCACGGGCAGCTGGCGCAGTCCGCACGGGCATGCAGAGCTGCGAGCTGGGGATCGGGCGAGTATCGGTGGTGTGGGGTCGGTGCTGCCGAGGTAGCCGTCCCTTCATGACAGCATTTGGCAGGCGGCACTGCAGTACGGGCAGACGGGCATGGCCCAGAATCCGTTCCTGGCTGGAGCGAGTAGCACGATGATGCACAAAGCCGCTGGATGTATATGGAAATAGCCGCAGTGTCAGCAGAATTAATGTCAGCAGCTGAGCCGCCGCATGCTCCATTCTTCTGCGTTTCGGCTGCCTCTGGTGGCGCAGTGGTCTCGTCGCTATCGACAATGGGCTGCTCGCTGTCTTGGATGTCTTACATGCATGTGAGACTTGTGAGACTGTCCTTTGTGTTGAATGCCAAGGAGGAGGTAAGCTGCGGAAGTACAGATCCGAATAGGAATAGGAAATGTAATCGAGCTTTTCTAATGCCACCCGTTGCCCCACACTAAAATGTTATAACCCAAACGCAAATGAAATAACAATTAAATGTAATAGGGAAGATTACAAAATGGGAGCCAGCCCCATCCGCGTTGTAATCGGTTCCTAGTAGCAATCGTAGGGGTGGCTCGAGTGCCCCCCCAAACAAACAAGCCGTAAGCAACAGCGGCTCAGCCAGGGGCGCAAGGAGCAGGCCACTACGTAGCCAGTCCAGCCAGTCCATCTGTTGTCCATGGCAATCTTCGCTACTCGCATACTCGCATTGCTCCGTCTTTTTCATTACTCTTTGCTGCTCATCATCCTTTACTTCGACTAGAACGACGACAACGACGACAACAACAACTGCATCTTATCTTTCTTATCATTTAACACACTCTAACCCCCGCTCATTTGCATCACTCTTCCCTCCGTCTTGCACTCACTCTCGCTCTCCAGCGGGCACCACTGGCACACTCTTTCGATCTGAGCCAACCCCATTTCGAGGCTAGGCCCCATTGTCTCCACCCACCCCCCCACCAGCTCGCTGCCTCTCCCACCTCCTTCGCCGCCATGCATGTTGCGCTCTCCTAGCTTGCTCAGATCATCTAGTTGAACAATGAACACGCTTAGCAGGGTCGACTCGTTCTTCGCCTCGCTTGGCCGAGAGCAGGACGTCCCCAACACCAGCACCTCGCCTTCCTCCTCCTCCGTTTCTACCCCTTCCTACACCCCCCCGCTCGCGGCCTCGCAGGTATCGTCCTCCTCGGCCGTGAATGGGAACAGCGCCGGGTCGTCGTTTCTGGAATCTCAAGTGCAGGCCGACGACATTGCCTCGGGTTCCGGCACAGGGTCAACCGCGTTCTCGTCTTCGATTTCCGCCACCCCGCGCCGGCTCTCAAACCTTCCTCCCCGTCGACGCGGCCGCCGTACCCGCGGACGGCGGCCGACAGGCAGCAGCATCAAGCTGCCGCCGCCGACCACACCGTTGCTGGTCCGCATCGCCCTCGCACTGTGGAGCATCTTGTTGAGCTTCTGGCGCTCACTCGTGGGCGACACACGTGCGGTCCGGGAAAGGCGGCGCTGGTCAAAGCTCGGCGCCAGTCATGGCGGCGGTGTAGGTGGCAATGCCAGTATCTCTGGCCTGCCTTCCTCGCCGGCCAATGGCAACACGCCACCAGCTTTACCCGGTCTCTCTGCTCCCTCCGTTGCGTTAAGCTCGGACGTCGTGTCGGCCACCAGCGACGAGGGTTCCGCATCTGAACCCGACCAGTCGGACCGCGAGTGGGTCGACCCCGTGACTCGCGCTCCAGATGTGGACGCACCGGCTGTCGACGCACCATCCGACGGCGAGTTCCGGGCCCGCACCAACAGTGACACAATATTCTCATTCCGTCTGCGCTCAGCACGCAGCAAGGAAACAGTGTCCATTACTGGCTCTGTCGACAGGGAGGAGGAACTTGGAACAACAGAGACGGGCACCATTACTTCCTCGTTCGCTCCCCTCACCCGTACCGAGACCCCGCCGTCCATCTTACAGCCGCGCAAACGATTGCTCCTTCCCAACCCCATGTCAACATCCCTCCTTGATCCGTCTGTCCCCGCCGTTCCGCATCGAAGTGTCACACCTAGCATTATTCCCAATCCCCGCCCGCATCAAACACCATTCCATCTCCAGAAGACTCTCATTCTCGATCTCGACGAGACTCTTATCCACTCGACTTCGCGCCCTATTGGCTCTGCCCACTCCGGAGGCGGCATGCTCGACGTGTCCGGACTGTTTGGCGGAGGCCGTCGCAGGCGTGGAGAAGGCCATACCGTCGAAGTTGTCCTGAATGGCCGTTCGACGACCTACCACGTGTATAAGCGTCCCTATGTCGACTTCTTCCTCAAGAAGGTGAGTCATTAAACGAAATGCGGGGGGGCTTGGGCGGTGAAGGCTGCCCGCACTGATGTTGTGGCGGCAGCGCCACACTTTCCGCACCCTCTCCACACATTCCTCGTTGTTTCCAGCCACTAACGATCAGGTTGCATCATGGTACACACTTGTCATTTTCACGGCCTCGATGCCAGAGTACGCCGACCCCGTTATCGACTGGCTCGACAACGGCAGGGGCCTGTTTGCCAAGCGACTGTACCGCGAGAGCTGCTTCCTCCAGCCCAATGGAAGCTACATCAAGGATCTCGCAGACGTCGAGCCTGACCTGAGCAAGGTCTGCTTTATGGATAACTCGCCGATCTCTTACAGCTGGAACAAGGGTGAGTAAAGTCACAAAGGGGTTTGTCTGGAAATCTGTATGTGAGAATGGCCAGAATGGTGACCATCCGTCCCGCGGTCTCGGCCTCATCACACGTATGCTCGTAGAGTGAGCGAGAGGCCAAGATCCTCGGCATCCATTAGCGCATGGCGTTTTGCGGGGAGCTGCACAGCCGACACGGGCAGGGATGGCCGAAGCACCGATAGAGACGGAGAACACCGGTCAATTAGCCGCGTGCGGTGGAGGTGGTCCAACCTTGCCCTTTACATCACTTTAGGCTCCATCCTTATCTCTGGCTCACTGCTGACACTTTCAGCCAACGCACTTCCGATCGAAGGCTGGACCTCGGACCCCAACGACGAGGCGCTGCTGCATAGCATACCCGTCCTCGACTCGCTGCGGTTCGTGACGGACGTGCGGCACATTCTTGGCATTCGAGGGTTCATGTAGGACACATGATGTGCATGTATGATATTGTCGAAGCGGGTCTGAGTGTTGCAGAGGAGCCGAACTGTAAAGGGGCGCTGACGAGCATCTGGAGCACGGGGACCACCATACATCTACGATTTCTACAACCATCATTTAGAGCCTAGCTTTGACGTCCTTGGTAGTATCCATGATCCGCATCGGAATGGCGCTCTGGAGGAGCTTGGCGGGCACCTCAAACTCTTCGGTTGGCAGGTCCTTCCACTCGGCGCGGATCTCGGCCGGCGACGCGCCCCACGCGCCCGACTGGAGCGTCGTGAGGAAGCGCCAGATGGCGTCGGCCGTCATCTTGGGCTTCTCCTGCAGGACCTGGGTGTCAGCGAGGAATGGGGGGTGTTGGGGTTTGGGTTTGGGCGTGTTTGGGCTCGCGGTCTCGCGGTCTGTCTCGGATTGTGACAACCGTCGCACAATCCGTTAGGCAGTGTGAGTTCGCTCGAGTCTCGTCTCATGTTTGGAGTGCCAAGGAGTCTCAGACATGACTGAGTGTCTCAAGCTCCGTCTCAACTTGTCTCACTCAAGCCACAGTGCCCAGAGCCCTGCCAACCTCAAGCCCTGCCCACCTAGAAACTCACCAAGTGCCCCGCATCGAGCGCCCTCTCCGTCCTCGCGAGCCGGGGACGCCACACCATTTCGTGCGTGTTGGGCTCTCCGAGCGTGGCGGTGGGATAGTTGGCCATGAGGGTCGCGACGGGCATGGTGAGCAGGCCAAACTTGTCCCATCCGCGGCCGACGTCTGTCGGCTCGGTAAACACCGCGGCCTCGCACCACGCGGGCGTCGCGAGGGTCACTTCGCCCTCGGGGCGGGCCGGGTCGACGGGCACCAACCCGTGCGAGACCCAGATATCCACCATGCCGTCCGTCCACGGCTTCATGAATGGCGAGTTGCGCATGGCTGCGCGGGCCTCGGCGCGGGAAGGCCAGTTGGTGCGCCGCCGCACAGTCGCGGCCGTCAGCGGGAACTCGCGCACGTTGTTTGCGACGCCGTCCGCCTCGGGCACGACCTGCGGGGGCACCATGGGGTCGATGAGGAAGAGGGCGGAGAAGAGGTCGGGCCGCGCGTGCGCCGCCTGCACGAGGCCGTTACCCCCGAAACTGTGTCCGAGGCCAATGACCTTTTTCTCGGTCCCCTCGCCCCGCGGCGTCCATTTCAGATGCCACGGCGCCTCCGCGCCGACGCCGGGGAGCACGTGCGCGACGAAATTGAGGAAATCCCGAGAGTCGCCGCACCACGACTGCACGCCGCCCAGCCGCCCCGCATTCAGGTCCACTGACGCGTTGTGGTTTGCGTCGTCGAGCATCCAGATGTCGTCGATCTGGATATCCGTCGCCGGCAGCGGGAGGCACGAGCCGTACTTCTCTCCCCGCGCGCGGGGGTCGCGCGTGAGCAGGTCGCGCAATACCGGCTGCCAGTGCTGTCCGTCAGCGAAATGCAAGCTACGCGAAAAGGTCCAGGGCCGGAGGACAGAAACCCGCGGCCGGCCTCCACCTCCACAATCTCCAACGCGGCCGCTTCTGCCGGCCTGCAACTCCAGCCATGCGCGACTCACCTCCTTCTGCAGCCCATTCGCATGCGTGAGCACGAGCGTGTACCCGCCCGCGGGCTTGTCCCTCCTCCAGCGCTCGGCGGCGAGCCAGTGGCCCTTGGGCTTGGCGGCGGCCGCCTCCTCGATCGTCCAATGCTTCGCGGCATACCGCTGCCTGACGGCCTCGGCGAGCTCGGCCGCCTGGCGCTTGCCGCGCTGCGCCTTATCCTCGTCTGCGGGGGGTTCGGCCGCGCGCCACGGGTGTGAGTCGCGCGAGAACGGGCCGTGCGCCTCCCGCAGGTTCTTGGGGTAAGCGCCGGGCGCGGCGTGGAAGCTCCTCGTCCACCCGGCGGGCGGCGGGGCGAGCTCGGGCCGTGCGGGCTGCGGCGGCGCGCTGCTGTCGGGGTGCGGCAGCAGCGGGAGCAGCGGCTCGGGGGTGATGATGGGCGTCGGCCACGGCGACGGGCCGACGTACGGCGGGTGCGAGTACACGCCTCCAGCGCGGGAGACTTTGGGCATGGTGGTACGGAGAGCCAGAAGGATAGAGCAGTGCATAAATATGTGGATCGCAGATGGCACAGATACATGTCGCGGCCATGTCTGCCGGTGGGCTGTGGGGTTGCTCGCCAGCTCGCCGCTTATGATGGACCGGAGTTGGCCGAGAAGCCGAGATAAATGAGCTGCGTTTAATGAATTTGGCTCCGCTAATGAAAATGATCCTAATAGCTGTTCCGGCCACGCCGATCTCGCGTGGGAGGGATCTTCTTCTAGCCATCTTCCCGAGCCTAGTACCTGGCGCTATATGTCTCTAGCTGGAGGCGCCATGACGACACTGGCCCTGGCTGCAACCCGCACGCTGGCTTGTTGCTTGTTGCTTGTTTCCAGCTGGGACATTTGCGATCGCACTCGTTGTCGTCGTTGTTTACTTTCTCAACATAACTATAGCACACATAATACTACCCCCTTGTATATCTCATTCAACCCGGCCACCTCGGCCACGATACCAGACAGCCGCCTCGCCCACGCCTGCAGCGCAGCGCTCTCCCGGCCCGACCCCGACCCTATGCCCCACGCGGTGCCGACTTGACCCGCTCACCTTGAGTCTCCTCCCACACAATGCCAGCAATAACACCGGCGCCGGTGGCCGCCGAGCCAGCCGCCCTCCCCGCGAACCCGAACGCCGATGCCTCAAGCAGCGCGCCCCTAGTGGACCCGTCGACGCACGGCTCGTCGCTCACGCCCGACCTGCAGCCTGCGCCGGCGGTGATTGACGACTCGTCGCATATGGAGATCCACGTGCTGCCGCGGCGCTTCCTGGGCCCGATGCCGCAGAGCATTGCGACGTCGGACGCGATGCAGGAGAAGCGGAAGCGGTTACGCGCCCTGCGCCGCAAGGGCATGACGAAGCTGCTGGGGCGGGAGCGGGGCGCGGCGGGCGTCGTCAACCGGGATCTCGAGCGGGGATTGGTGAGCGACGACGAGGATGAGGACCGACGCCGCCGACACCGCTTCCGCATAAGGCGGAGAGACAAGCTTGATGTCGCCCACGAGCTCGACTTTGACGTCAATGAGAGCGACAGCGATACGAGCAGTAGTAGCAGCGAGGAGGAGGCGGCGGGGTGGTTTGGCGGCGGGAACGCGGCCAAGGACGCCAAGGCCAAGAAGAAGGACAAGAAGGGGAAGAAGAAGGATAAGAAGGACAGGGACAAGAAGGACAAGAAGGTGAAAAAGGCCGGCAAGAAGGACAAGAAGAAAAAGAAGAAGAAGAAAAAGGACAAGCAGTTCCGCGTCTGGGTCGGCGGCGACGGCTTTGACATTGGACGCGAGTTCAAGACGACCACAGGAACGGCAGAAGCGGATCCGGCCATTGCGGGCAACCCCGACATCTCCCCTGCGCTCGACGACAAGCTGGACGTGCTCGCGGATGAAATCGACGCCATGGCTGAGGAAAACAACACTGAGGTGCTGCGCGACGACTTGTGGGGCAGCGTCGGCATCCCCGAGAGCGCATCATTTGTCACGACACCGGCGTCGGCGGTGTCAGCTGCGGCGTTGGGGGATGGGGAAACGACCCCCAAAGCCCAGGAGAGGGCGGCGACAAACGACGACGCATCGTTCTTTACCGCTAGGACAAAGCCGCCCGTGCAGCGCGACGCTCCTGATGCCCAATCGAGCCAAGCTGCCGCTTCCTCCATTTCCTCAGTGGCGGACTCGTTCACCACCGCGCACAGCGGTGACGTCGAGACGCCGGCCGGATCATTCGACCCTTTGGCAGACACACCCTCCCCGCCGCGCCCCCTCAACCCCGCCTTTGCCGTCGGCCTGCAGCGCCCGATGAATTCGCGCACGTCCACCGTGGAGACCTTTCGCACAGCGCGGGACCACGGCGCACATCGAGTTGAGGCCAGCATACCTCGTAACGACAGTCATGATTCGTTCTTCGCCGCATCGCACCTCACGACTGCAGTCCACCCGGCCCCAAGTCCGATGTACGGCTCTGAAGCGACGTCGTCGCCGCCGCGTGGCCGCACTGGGTCTATGCGGCCACTTCTTGGTGCGTCAGACGACGAGGGCGCGGCGACCATCACAGGCAAACGTGATCCCAACACGCTGCGGCGTGTTCGGAGCTCGATATCGTCGATATCCGGCTCGTCGCTGCGCGCCTTCCCCCAACGCCTCAAATCCGCCATGCGCGTCCCGTCCGCTGCGCCCTCCTCGCCCGAGCTGCCAAAGCTGCAGAAGACCGTCACGTGGACGCCGCAGGATGACGACGAGGGTGGCCAGGGCAAGGGCAAGGGAAAGCTAAAGTCTCTCAACACGGCTATCTCGCCCATCCTCGGCGCGGGCGCGCTCAAGCCGTCCCCATCAACGCGGAAGACGCCAACAAGGGCTTCTTTAAAGCCTGCGGACCCCATTGATGTGCTCCGCCGCTCGGGCGACGAGATTCAAGGCACAAGCACCGAGGCGCAAGAGGACTCGGCCGTCATTGATCAGGACGACTTTATGCCCGGCGGAGTGGTCATGCGTGATCGCATCCTCGTCAAGGTCGGGCGACACCGTACCGAGGACCTTGGGGTGTTTGATGAGGCGTTCCAGGTGAGTTGAAGAAATAGTCATAGCTCACCTCCAGCGCCGCGACCCGTGCTACAGGTTTGACCAGATGGAGGAGTACCTGGTTGGCATGACGATGACGTCGGCGGACTTTTACGTCGACTGGGTGAGTTCAGCGGACGATGTTGCAGAGAACTGACTTGTAGACCTTCCAGTGCCAGGAGAGCTGGACGGGCCACAAGCGGATCCGCTACTCCGTACCCCTGTCCCCGCCGACGCGTATCAGCGTGTTCAACCAGCGCGACATGATGCTGTGCCTCATGTGCCCATGGAACGTCGTCACGCGCGCGACGGAACGGCACCACGCGCTGTCGCGGCGGAGCAAGGTGAATGGAAAAGCGGCGTGGACAAAGGTGAAGCACAGCCGCCCTATCGAGGGTCTCGGCTTTGAGCGCGGCGGCTTAGGCATCTTTCTGCTAAAGTTTGGCGAGCGGACGCGCGCCCTCGACTGGCACTGGTACATCCGCGGGCAGCTCGATTACACGCTCCCAAAGCAGATTGACATCCGCATCCCGGCGCTCGCGCAGACGATCCGCATGGCGATCCCCGAGGAGGCGGCGTCGTCCGCCGTCAACACCGAGACGACCCTCAAGACGCTGTGGGGCACGGTCATCGCCAACTCGTCCCACGGCGAGCTCATGCGCGATCTCGGGACGCTCCCGCGCATTGAGCTCGCGTGGAAGGGGCCGGACGCGACGCTCGACTGGGTCGCGTACAGCACCACCGTCACAGGACGAAACCGCGAGTGGGCGCTGCTGGCGAGTTTCGCCCAGTCGCTGCAGAGCGGGAAACGCGCCACGCTGCAGGCGCGTGCGGCCCAGCATCGCGCACTCCGCGTCACCCTCGAGGACCGCACGACGATGGAGGAGCCGGTCGGCATTGAGGGGTATCTCATATGGCACCGCGGGGGAACGGGTCCCAAGGAGCTAGTGTACGCCTCGTCCAACGAGGGCGTCGTCTTTGTCGCGCCCGCAGCTGCCGGCTTGCCGCCATTACTCCCCAAGCGCGAGGGGTCCACGCCCGCAGATCTCTTCCCCGACGTGCACCGCTCGTTCCAAACCGCCGAGCAGCGGCGCATGACAAACTTTATCGAAAAGTGCACTGGCTGCATTGATCTGCGCGACATTGTCGAGGTAACGCTGCGCAAAGAGAGCGATACGGCAGCCTTGCCCGCGTCGCCGGCTTCGCCCAATGCCGACACCTCGAAGCACATATCCGCACACAAGGTGGTGCCGAAGCAGGGCGACAAGAAGGAGCGCGAGTTCAGCGTAAGGTTCCGCAACGGACACACTGTTACATTCGAGGCGCACACGCCCGCCATCGCCGCCGAGTGGGTCGAGCGCATGGGCCAGCTCGTAAAGTACTGGGGCCTGTACCACCGCGTCTCGGCGCGGCAGGACATGGACGTCGCGCACCTGCACGCCAAGACGTTAAGCTCGACCGACTCGCACTCGGAGGAGCTGCTCAACCGCGTCTGGAACTGGTGTGTCATTGACGGCTGCAGGGCCGTCACCATGTGTGGCGGCCTGTTTGTCAAGCGCGGCAAGTACAGAAAGTTCAAGTAAGTAGTGGGCGCGAGTGGCGCTGACGCCAGATCCGTGTACATGGTCGTCTCGGGCGGGTCACTCGTCACATTCCGCATCATGGGGGCTACGGGGCTGCTGCCGCGCCGCCATGTCTGGCCTCTCTTTGGGTCGTATGTGAGTATCAGCGTCTGTCTTAGAAGATTCGGTGCTCGGTACACCCGGTCCGAAGTCCGATGCCAACTCCGGCATCCGATGTCTGCATCCCTCACAGGGGCTGACAGCCCTCCCTATCGCCTCGGTTCATTACTGACACCCCAGATCTACTCCGGCATGCTGGCGCAGGACGAGCTGCGCGAGACGGTCAACGAAATGGCATTCACGCCCTCGGCGCGGATGTACGCCGACGGCCTGCGGTCGACCGACGGCGCCGAGGACACTACGTTTTGCGTGCGCATCACGTGGCCGACGGGCACGTTTGCGGCGCCACAGCCGTGGGACAAGGCGAGCGACGGCGAGAGCGGTGACGAGGACGCGGCGTCGTTCGTCCCGCCGCGTCTGAGCCAGGCGCCGAGCCAGCTGCTAATCTGCCGCGCGCGTTCGAGGGTGAGTACAGGGCATTCGCATCCGCGCTATGCACCGAGTTCTCTGGATTGATACTAACCCGCAGCTTGAGCGCGACCGCTGGGTATGGGCGATCAACGCCGAAAAAGAGCGCTGCACGCGCGCGCACGTCCGCTCCGAGGAGAAACTGCGCAACACGGGCAACCTCCCGCGCTTCTCGAGCCTGATGCACATGGACGGCACGGCGGATAGTCGGCCAGCGTTCAGGTGGCGGAACAGTACGCGGAGCTCACTATCGAGTACATGAGTGGCACGTGCTGGGGGCGCGGTCGCAAGCGGTGGAGAAGGTGGGGAGGGTGGCCAAGGTGGCGAAGCGTTGCGAAGCGATAACGGGATAATAAAACACCGATCCGGCTCCGCCGGATTGAGATAACGAGGAGCATTAATTCAGTAAGACACCAGCTTGTAGGCATTCTTGTATATTGTCCCAATCATAGACGACAGAAGTGGCATGCATATGGCTTGTCGTGTCGTGCAACCACTCCTATCTCAGTGTGCCACTATGCTCGGATCATTGAGGCCCACTGACGGGATTTGATCGCGGGCCATTACCGTGATCGCAGGGGTGAGATGCCAGCCGTTGTCCGGGCCGAGCCGCAATCGGGCCGAATAAACGAATCATGTGGGTGCGGCGGTCAAGTGCGGCTCATTCGCGCTAGTGCAATAACAAGACAAGGCCGGCCAGGTCGCCGATGCTCGCATGCACCGCAGACCCCAGAACCCCAGCAAGCCAGAGCAAGCCAGCCCAGCGAGCCAGGTCAGCAGGCAACCTTACCCCAGGCCACCAGGTAGCCCGGGATCGGTGCTCGGTACATCTCGAGAATGGCCCGCCCATCTCTCGACATCTCTGCATCCCCGACCCCCCGGCCGCCTTATAGACCGCCGTGCAGCCATGTTCTCGTCGTCTCTCTCATCGCTGTGGAAGCAGCCCAAAAACGAACTCGCTACCAAGTCCTCTGACTCAGACTCGTCCCCGGACTCGACCTCGACCTCTGCTCCGTTGACCTCCTCATCCCGTCTCCTCCACACCCCCTCCCCCTCCCCCACCATGCCCGTCAACGTCACGAGCCACCCCCTCACGGCGTGGGAGTACGCGCAGCTCCCGTCCAAGTCGTTCCCCGACCTCGACAAGCACTCCAAGGCGTGCCAGCTCGTGCCGTGCTCCAAGTTCCCGACCTCGGTGCACGTCGAGCTCCTCGCCGCCGGCAAGATCCCGGATCCGTACAAGGACCTCAACGAGGCCGAGGTGCAGTGTGAGTAGTGCCGTGCCGAAGGCCGGAGGCTGGAGGCCCTGAGGGCAGAAGCGAACGCCACTTGCGATGCCGCAGTGATCTCCGCAGAGATCTAGCGATCCACGGTCACATGCCCCCCTCCATACCACCCACGCACACACTGACACGCAGGGATCAACGAGGCGGACTGGATCTTCAAGACCGAGTTTGCGACGCCCGCGGCGGTGACCGACCTCGTGTTCGGCGGTCTCGACACGTACTGCACCGTGCTGCTGAACGGCAAGGAGATCCTGCAGGCGCAGAACATGTTCATCTCGCACCGCGTCAATGTCTCCAAGCACCTGTCGCCCGAGGGCGAGAAGAACGTGCTCGAGCTCCGCTTTGGCGCCCCGCTGCTCGCCGCCAAGGCCGAGGAGGCGGCCAACGGCGGCCCCATGAAGCTGTGGAACGGCGACAGCTCGCGCCTCTACTCGCGCAAGGCGCAGTACGGCTGGGGCTGGGACTGGGGACCCGTGGTCATGACCACCGGACCCTGGAAGGAGGTGACTATCGAGACGTACGACTACCGCATCAGCGACCTGCGCGTGGATGCCGACGTGCGCCAGCGCGACGCGCTCAACGGACATGCCAAGGATGTCGTCGGCAACCCCGCTGACGGCATCTACGACGACTGCTTCATGTCCGTCGCTGGCTTCGAGGTGCTGCCCGCCAAGCCCGAGTCGTTCCGCACCGTCTACACGCTCACCGACGCCGAGGACAATGTCGTCAAGCAGGCCACTGCCGAGGCCGGTGGCGACCTCCCCAAGTGGGAGCTCGGCACCGCCGTCAAGGCCTGGTTCCCGATCCACTACGGAGAGCAGCCGCTGTACAAGCTGCACGTCGGGCTTGTTGATGCCGAGGGCAAGACGCTCGCCGAGACGTCACAGCGCGTCGCCTTCCGCCACGTCGAGGTCGTCCAGGAGCCGCTGCCCAAGGACGTCGGCGGCGGCTCGTCGTTCCTCTTCGAGGTCAACGGTATCCGCATCTTCTGCGGTGGCTCCAACTGGATCCCCGCCGACAACTACCTCACCGAGATCTCCGAGGAGCGCTACCGCGCCTGGGTCGAGCTGCTCATCAAGGGCAACCAGAACATGCTCCGTGTCTGGGGCGGCGGCATCTACGAGGTCGAGGCGCTCTACGACATTTGCGACGAGCGCGGTGTCCTTGTCTGGCAGGACTTTATGTTCGGCTGTGGTCTCTACCCCTCGTACCCCTCCCTCAACGACTCGGTCAAGGTCGAGGCCGAGCAGGCCGTGTCCCGCCTCCGCGCCCACCCCTCGGTCGTCATCTTTGCCGGCAACAACGAGGACTACCAGGTCGCCGAGAGCCAGGGCGTCGTCGACTACGACGACAACAGCGGCGACTACATGCACACAAAGTTCCCTGCGTAAGTGTAGATGTGTGCTTCTTTTGCTGACTCCAGGCGCCACATTTACGAGATTGTCCTCCCCGAGGTCGTCCACCGCCTTTCGGGCATCTTCTACTGGCCCTCGTCGCCGTACGGCGGCAAGACCTCTGGCGACCTGACTGTCGGCGACGTGCACCAGTGGAACGTCTGGCACGGCACCCAGGAGCCGTGGGCCAACTGGGACATTCTCGCCGGCCGCTTCGTCTCCGAGTTTGGCATGCAGGGCTACCCCAACATCCGCACCGTCAACGAGTGGTTCTCGCCCGAGGAGCTCAAGACGCAGCATTTCCCCCAGTCGCGCATTTCCGTCAACCACAACAAGGCCGACGGCTTTGAGCGCCGTCTCGAGCTCTACCTCATGGAGAACTTTAGGCACGCCTTCGACATGGCCTCGTACGTCTACTACACCCAGGCCATGCAGGCCGAGACCCTTGCTGCTGCGTACCGTCTCTGGCGCCGCAACTGGAAGGGCCGCGGCAAGGAGCTCACCTCGGGTGCGCTCGTGTGGCAGATCAACGACTGCTGGCCCTGTGTCTCGTGGGCCATCTGCGACTACTACCTCCGCCCCAAGCCTGCATTCTACGCCATTGCCAGGGAGATGAGGCCGTACACTGTCGGCGTAAGTAGAAGGGACACTTTATTCAAGTCTCGCGCTAACCCCCCAGATGGCCCGCAAGGAGATCCAGACTCCCCGCGACGAGACCACCATGGCGTTCTACACCATCCGCCACGAGATCCAGCTCTGGGGCTGCAACTCGACCCTTTCGTCCAAGGACGCCACCATCGAGCTCGTCTCTTACGACCTCGAGAAGGGCGAGGTCGACCGCCGCACCTTCCCCGTCACGCTCGCTCCCAACGCCTCGACCGAGGTCTGGATCGGCGACGTGCCCGGCCAGCCCGTACGCACCAACACCGCCGAGGTGCCGCGCCCGATTGTTGTCCAGGCCCGTCTGCTGCTCGACAACGACACTGACGAGGTGCTCGCGCGTTACTCCAACTGGCCCGAGCCGTGGAAGTACCTCACCTTCCCCGACCCGGGGCTCGACATTGCCGTCGACGGTGACAAGGTCACCGTCACCGTCAGCAAACCCGTCAAGGGTCTCATCCTCGACACGGACCTCGACGACGGAGCAGAGTGCGAGTGGTCCGACCAGGCCCTCGACATGTTCCCCGGCGACACCCAGGTCGTCATCGCCAAGGGCCTCAAGGGCCGCAAGGTCACCGCGCGCTACATTGGCGACGGCACCGCGTAGAGGAAGCAGTGTAGATAAAATCAGTAATAGTAGGATCGGGTCTAGGTTATCGGTATCGTTTCGTTCTTTGTAGTTAGTCGGAGGCTGGCTGAATATGCATAAGCTGGCCATAAGAATGAGTCGGGGTGAGGGGCTTGAGAGGATTTATGTCGACCGCCACAGCCAATATGCAGTGTAAGAGCCGCTTGGACCACTATAAGCACACCACAGCACGCAGAGTCAACATCCGCATCTCCACACCAAACTCCACAGCCACACAAGACACGCAAGCCACGCTGAAGCCACTTGTGGTGCAGATCCGAGCGGCGGAGCAGGTGCCGCCGTTTCGGAAGAGCGGTCCGATCGATCGGCATTTAACCGGGCCACCAATCCGCGAGATGGCGTTCGGCGTCGACGTGATCGAGGGCGACGACCTTCTGCAACGATGCATGGCGACCCCGCATGCATTCTTGGGGCTCAGCCGCCCCTGGGGTACTGGGGTAGGAGCACCAGCGTACCGGCGGTCCGCGGCGGTGGGGCCCACCTCCACGTGGTAGCTATCTTCTGAGCTGACCGACCCGGCATGGTGGACAAAGTTCGACATGAGCAACTCTGATTTCTCGTCAACAACATTACTATCACTCACACTCTGACAATGCCGACAGTGGGAGAAGCCCAGCTAGCGCGGCTCGCCTCCAGCACGAGCCCGCACGCCCACCTCGCGCGCTCGCCCACCAATGCCGCCAAGGCCCCGATGCGGCTCACGGGGCAGCTGCACAACAAGCCGCAGGCGTGCCAGTCGTGCCAGCAGCGGAAGCGCAAGGTCAAACCGGAGCGATGGGTGGAGTCCTGACGCGCAGTGCGATCGGCAGCGACCACAATGCGGCAACTGCGTGAAACGCGATATCGACTGTGTCTTCGAGGTCAAGATCACGGACAAGTCGCATCCGAAGTGAGTCACCAGGGACAGCTCCGCACTCTCTGGTCTAGCTGTCACCCTGGACTTGCGCTGACCACAGCTTCCTTGCGGAGCTCATGACCTCGCTCGAGGAGAAGGACAGGCGGATCAAGGCCCTCGAGGCGCTCATCGGCGCCCACCTCCCGGCGCTCGCACACGTTGCGACGCTGCCGACCGAGACCCTGGTGCTCGTTGCACAGGCGGCTGAGGCAACGCCGGCGCCAACACCTTCTGCTCGATCACGGGCGGAGGAGGGGCAGGCGTCGGACTCAACCACGTCGCCGCTACCGAGCGACACGGGGGCACAGCACTCGCCGAGCTTTGTGTTTCGACCAGCATCTGGCTTCCCGTCCGACATTGCCGACCCCGCCATGGCGCCCCTCTCTCCCGCGGCGATCGCAAAGGTAGAGGACCACCTCCTCGCGCTCGACCTCAGCCGTAAGCTGTCCTGCCAGCCGTCCGTCGTGAGCTTCATGCGCACGCACCTCGGCACGATCCCCGACGACCCTGCGGGCGAGGGTGGGAAATCGACGATATCGGCCACATGGCCACCGTACGACCTCGCCGTGCAGCTCGTGCATGTGTATCTCGAGACGAACAGCTTGTATCCGATTTACAGCCGGGAGGAGCTTGTGCAAGCGTGAGTCCATGCCGCAGAGGGTGCTGACTGCTCAGTTTACAGGATATATATCGGCCAGACGTGGAGGGGGGCACAGACTCGCCCGCCGACCGCGCTAGCCCGCTTCAGACGTACACCTTGTTTCTGGTGTTCGCCATGGGGTGCGTGTGGGTCGCGCAACGGGGAAGCGGGACCAAGATCGACACGTCGCTTCTGCGAAACCGTGCGCTCGAGTGCCTCCCGACGGTGCTCCGCACAGAGTCCAGCGTGGTGAGTGCGAAACATGCTTGCACAGGAGTGTGACTGACTTGTTCAGCGATGCGTCACGGCCCTCTTCCTGCTGACCATTTCGGCCGTCTTCGACTGGGGAGGCATCGACGCCCCGAGCCTCCTGCCGGTCGTCTCCGAGTTCACAGCCGACGCCATGCTGCATACTGAGCCGCCTGCGGAGCTGCCGCTGGAGGAAAAGGACCGTCGGCGGAGGCTGTTCTGGTCCATTTACTGTCTCGATCGTGCTTGTGGGTAGTCTGATCTGGGTGTAGCTGATCACTAGTGGCGGGCTCCATGGCGATACCTGTGTTCTTTGACGACAAGGACGTCTCAGCCCAGGTGAGTGAACCATACTCGCGCAAATTCTCACTCGCAGCTGCCAACACGCATCGACACGACAAGCGCGCTGTCCGCTGGCCTGGTAAGTCCATCCACGTTGACTCTTATCTCACACCCAGGAACCGCTCGAGTTTCTCAAGAACAACATCTCCATGCGCTACCTCAACTGGGAAGTGCACATGTACGGCAGGGACTCGAATCCCTCCCCGGAAGAGCGGCAACGCCTGCAGTCTCGCCTGGACGAGTGG
This sequence comes from Apiotrichum gracile, assembly GCA_001600335.1. Taxonomy (NCBI): domain Eukaryota; kingdom Fungi; phylum Basidiomycota; class Tremellomycetes; order Trichosporonales; family Trichosporonaceae; genus Apiotrichum; species Apiotrichum gracile. The sequence goes on along the minus strand of BCJO01000001.1, from coordinate 3,186,522 downwards.
TATGCTGAGTGCCCGCCGGGGACAGACAAGGGCGGCTCGTACTTTGACTGGTACTACCACGCCATTCGCGCGTCGCTGTACCGTCCGAGGGCGACGGCGATGGGGATGAGCAGCGAGCACCTGTTGATCCTTAAAGACTCGGCCTCTAAAGCGATGCGGATCTGCGCGACGCTCCGCCGCCAGCGTCGTCTCACGGATGTGAGTGCTTATACTTGGGGCACACTGACCTCAGAACTACTTCTTTTTCAACCAGATCATCGAGACAGGCGTCTCACTCCTGTGTGCGCTCTATCTCATGGCCCAGAATCCGAATAATGCGGTCGACTTTGCCTGGTGCAGTTCGGCTGTGAATGAGATCCAGGAGTGTCAGTCGCTCATCCGGGCTTACTGCAAGGGTGAGTGGAACTTGTTGAGCTTTGCTAACTGCGCAGGATGGCCATATGCTGCTGGACTGTCGGCAACGTTCGACCGCCTGGCGACGCATATCGTGTCGGAGCTCCCCGGCGGCGCAAGTATCACGACCACTGGTAGAGCCACATCGTCTCCCAGTGCTCTGTCAGCTCACATCTCGCCCCCGGCACAGATCCCCAGCTTCCCCTTCCAAGCCCCGTCAGTCCTGCCTGCCCCTCAAGTCCCCTCTCCGCCACTTTCTACCTCGGTTGCATCACCTGCATCTGCTGTACCGCTAGCAACTTCCGACCTCCTCAGCGAATTCGAGAGTATGCACGCCACCCAGGACGCCGAGTGGGACAGCTGGGTAACAGACAGTGTCGGCATGGAGATTGACGGCGGCCTCGTGTCGCCCGGCCAGGACGGCGAAGGAAGTGTTGACGCCCTTCTATCCGCCATGGGCTGGAGCGTCGACTGGCTGCCGGACGGTCATTAGTGTATTTATCGTAAGCGTTGTATTTATGTATTTCGTCCATTCTTGCATATCTGTGCCCTTAAGCTTTTTGGCACGATTGATGCCGGGGTATGTCTCCGTCCAGTAGTGGGTTTTCCGGGTCTCTAGGCTGGAACCGAGAAGTCTTTTAGTGTGGATCGGGACAGTGGCGGCGAAGCGGGGTATTAAGCTTACGTCCAGTAAGGGCTGCCTAGAGCCATGCGGGGGCGGGCCACTATCCGCACCGCACCCCTCCGCCCACCTCCGCCTCAAACGTCGGAACGCCTAGCCATGCATCAACTGCCTCCTCATCCGCCGCCACAGGCCGCCCTCTCGTAATTGTGCTGATCACACTCCCTCCAGACCAGGCAGCAGTATGTCTCCGAGTATGCGCGGAAACGAAAATTCCCCCGTATCCCCCTGGTGGCGGCCTGGGCGGCAGCGCTGCCGTGAGTGTGGCACGTGGGGGCGGGCGAGGTGCCGCCACCCTCGCCCCCCACCGCCSCCCMCCSCCSCCCACCGCCGCCCACCGCCTCTCGTCATTCCCCGCCCAGAGGTCCCGATCACTCTGGGACTGTGGCCGGCCCCTCGTTCGTCGGAGACCCCTCCGCTGCCTTGGGACCCCACGGAGGCCACGCATGCAACGACATGCAACAACGTCTTGTTGCATCCAGCACATTGACATGGGCCAGATAAAAGGTGCGACGGTCCCGGCACAAGACCCCACACGAGACCCCACACGATACTCGCTCTACGACCTTATACTACATCAGCTCGCCATGGTCTACACCCTGCCACACGAAGAGGAGAGCAACATACGCGCCCGCGCCGAGCTGGCACGGGCGGCGCGGGACCAGGCTGCGGCGAACGGCGCGCCCGCGCTCGTCGAACATGCCATTGCCGAGCCGCGGCCGGTGCGCGTCGTCGTCATCGGGGCGGGATTCAGCGGTGTCGGCGCCGCCGTCTACCTCCCGCAGAAGATTGACAAGCTCGACCTGGTGGTGTACGAGCGCGCCGAGGAGATCGGCGGTGTTTGTGAGTATGGTGCCACACTTGGAGTTTCCACTGACAGCAGGGAACAACAACAGATACATGGGTGCAGCGTGCGATATCCCCGCACACACGTACCAGTACTCGTTCTGCGACAACTCGCAGTGGTCGCAGTTCTACGCGGCCCAGCCGGAGATTAAAAAGTACATCTCGCGCGTGGTCGACGAATACGGGGTGCGCGAGTACATCAAGACGCGGCACACTGTGACGTCGCTGCGGTGGGACGCCCGCGCGAGCAAGTGGAATGTGGGCGTCGACGGCCCCAACGGCTCGTTCTCCGACACCGCCGACTTTGTCTACTATGGCCCTGGCATGCTGTCCAACCCTCGCTGGCCCGCGATTCCGGGGCGGGAAAAGTACAAGGGCATCATCCACCACTCGGGGAGCTGGGACGCCGCCGCCGAGGAGGCTGCCGGCATGGACTGGAGCAACAAGCGCGTCGGTGTCATTGGCGTTGGGTCGAGTGCCATCCAGATCGTGCCCGAGATGCAGAAGAAGTGCAAGAGCCTCATCAGCTTTGCGCGTTCGAAAAGTGAGTCGTAATCTTTGGGCATGTTCGCTGACTTGCAGCCTGGATCACGCAGACGTTTGGGGAGAACATTCTCAAGGAGATTGGCGCCGACACTTCCAAGTCTTCCAACTGTGAGTGGCCCAACGCATATGCATCTGACACGCAGACAACTTCACCGACAAGGAGAAAGAAGACCTCAAGAACCCCGAGGCGTACCGTGCCTTTCGGCTCAAGATCGAGCGCGATCTCGGCTCGGCGCACTACGTGACACACCGCGACAGCGGGCTGCAGACGTTTGTGCGCGGCGACGCCGAGGCGCGGATGCGCAGCAAGCTCGCCTCCAGGCCAGGTATTGCCGACGCACTCGTGCCCAACTTCACCATTGGGTGCAAGCGTCTGACCCCTGGTCCGGGGTACCTCGACGCGCTGACCGAGGACAATGTCCAGTTCTGCACCGAGGAGCTGCTCGAGTTCACTGAAAAGGGTCTGCGCACCGCCTCTGGAGAGATTGAGCTCGACGCCATCATCTGCGCGACAGGGTACGTCAATTCCAGCGTGCCTCGCTTCCCCATCATCGGCACCGACGGCGTCAACCTCCAGGACGCGTGGAAGGACGAGGCGCGCACCTACCTCGCAGTGTCTGTGCCGTCCATGCCCAACTTTTTCTCCATCCTCGGCCCGCAGAGCTACGTCGGCAGCGGCAACCTGCTTATCGTCGCCGAGGCGCAGATGCGCTACGTCGCGGCCGCCATTAACAAATGCCAGACAGAGGGATACTCCTCCCTCGTCGTGAAAGAGCAGCAGGTCGCAGACTTTATCAAGTACACCGACGACTACTTTGCCCGAACGGTCTTCACCAACGACTGCAACTCGTGGTACAAGGCCGGCTCGACCGCTGGCAACATCCGTACTCTCTGGCCTGGTTCATCGCAGCATCAGCTTGTGGCCCTCCGCCACCCCCGTTGGGAGGACTACACCTTCACGCGCGGCCCAGAGTACAAGCACACCATGGCGTGGCTCGGAGACGGCCACATTCCCGCCAGCTACGACCCCGCATTCTTCTACGACGAGTTCCGTGCCGAGCACAAGGTGAGTGAAAGAGGATATGACATTTGAGGTTTCGTGCTGACCCGTCCAGGGGCACCGCTTCCTCGTCGACTAATTTCAGTGGTTATCAGCAGCACAGTAGTTTGAGCACATTAGGAGATAAGATCGTTAGGGAGATCTCTCATAGGCAAACCGAGTTAAAGTCAAGCAAGTCAGCAAGACATCATAGAGATGCAAGCATGTTAGTCGCAATGAGCACGTCGTTGGCGTTAGTGACCATGACCTTGGCATCTTGTCGCCGATCGTCTACGGTGCTCACTTTGATCCTGGCATCATGGATGGGAGGGTGACTGTTGAACCGAGTAAAGGCTCGGTCTAGTCGGTCTACTTGGATGGTCTCGACTCGATAAACGCAGATTTGACGCTGTTTGAGAGGCTTTTGGCGGTTGCTACTGTAGTTAGTACGTGCAGTGGGGTGTGACGTCGCTCCACTTTCTCGAATCGAACATCAAAATGATGATATCTTTGATATCTTTGATACCGTGTTTCTGGTCTGTACCACATTCCTAGCTCCAAGCAACAACGAGATCAAGGTGAACGATCGTGACGGCTCCTCTTACTCGTTACCATCAACACCGTCTCGACACCACCCCCACTTCCCATCCCCATCGACAGGAAAGACGCCATCGAGCCGCCGGAAGACGAGGACGGAGCGGTTGCGATCATTTACGCGAACCAAGCCCTTGATATCGTTACCTCCACATTCATCCTCCACCCAGGCCGGCCTACGACCATATTCGGCGGCCCCTCTGTGTCTCTCTTCTGTCCACTCTCTCATTGATATCTCTTCGTTTGTTGTCGCTGTAGCCTGCTGTCTCGAGCTATACCAGCTGCGCCCGGTGCTGCGCGCTCGCCACCATGACGATCACCCTCCAGCAGCATGCCAGTAAGTCCCCGCCACCGGCCCCACTAACCCCCAGCCTCGCCACTGCGGTCCTCCCCGCTCTCGAAGCCCCCATGGCCACCGACAAAGCAGAGTAAACGCCTGAGCGCGGGATCTATACCGCCCCGGAGTCCCGAGGCCGGAGGACGCCCCATACCCCGCCGAGCACCCCCTTCCCCACCAGCACCACTGATATCTACTTCGCCCACCACCCCCTCGGCGGCATCAGCATCCGCCGCGTCGGCAGCGTCCGCCTCGCCCCTCTCGCGCTCCCACCCCCTCCTGGGCTCATACCACCTCTCGCTCCTGCACTCGCGTATGAGTGCGCACGCGCCGCATAGCGTGCCTTCCTTCTCCCTGCGGCTAAAGGCCGTTGCCACCCCTAAATGCCCCTCCACTACGCCTGCGGCCGTCAAGTGTCCACCACCGCTTGATCTGCCCTTCAAGGCGACGTACTATGACCTCGCGGATGGAGTGAACACCCCATGGGTCGCGGACGTCGATCTTGAGGCATGGTTCATGAGTGCATATGGAGGCGAGAGGGCAGTGAGCAGCTCCCCATCGCGAACGGCGCTCCAGCCGTCTCCAATTTCCGCTCCAAGCTCCCCCTCGTCTCCGTCGGAGACATTAGCATCACCGCTCCCACCACCTCCGCTCTATCCGGGATACCGCGTCCCGCCAGTGGGCCAGCTCCAGATCCTAGTGCGAACACCTACAGCTGCTGTGAAAGTGTTCGTAATTCCTTATGATCTGCGATCGCTTCCCGTCGGAGCTCGTCTCCTTGCGCGGGAACGCACATATGTGTCTAGCAGCACCTATGAGAGCACCGCACCATCATCCGGCTCAACACCCTCGCCTGCATCGTCACCCCAGAAGGCGCGTGAGACTCTTCGCTACGCTGTCCAGCTGCAGTTCACGTGTACGACTGCGCCGGCCGACGAGGTCGCAGCCGACCCGACAGTGAAGGCATTCTACGTCGCGCGGACAATAAAGCTCGTGTTCTCTTCCCGCGCCCCTGAATCATCTGACAGTGTGCGTGACGAGCGTGCGGACGAAGTTGTTCCTCCCGCCTCTGCGCCTGATCCCCATGAAGACTGGGCTGCAGTGCGCGACCGCTACCTCGCGTCCACAGCGACAAAGAAGAAGTCGTCCACCCGCCCCCGCCCGCCGGCCGCTGTACGTGGCTTCTCGCCCTCCCGCGAGCGCCCCAGCACCCCTGTGGCGATGGCGAGCCCGCGCAGCCTGCTCTCGGCCCTCGATCCGCGCGACGACGATCGCAGCGAGCGGAGTATATCCCCCGCGCCCACCGACCACTCTGCGTCGCTTGGAGCCGCTGTGGCCAGCGCGCTGCTGGCACCGACCCCGCATCCAGCGGAGAGCGCTGTCACCGGCAACAGCATCGGTGCGCTCGCTCGCGCCGCATCGCCCCGACCACCATCCGTATTATCTGAGCGTCGTAGGCGTGGCTCTGGTGTGGAGCGCGAGTTGAGCGAGAGGCTGCGGACATTGGAATTACGCCATCGGCGGGAGTAGAAGTAACAAGAAGGAGCGTTAGGATCACTTGTCCCATAGTCGTTGTATATAATGTCACAGCCTACCACTTATGTTTACGCCAGTCAGTTGCATGTCACTGTCTGCCCCACAACCCTCGTCTGCACTATCCTACACCCATCCATGCAAAGTACCAAATAGCTCAATCTATAACAAACGGAAACCGGAGGCTGCTCCGCGCCTGCACCCTACATCACAACGTCGCCCGTGGCGTCGACACGCGGCGCGCCGCGCTCGACCGAGGTGACGATCTCGCGACGGATCTCCTGCGAGATGGTCGGGTGGGGGCGGACGCGGATGACGTCGAGCAGCGCGTCCTTCTGGTCCGCGGTCAAGTCGGAGCCGTACCTGTGTGTTAGCGAGTTTACACAAGAGCCAAAAGGTAGAGATGGATGAGGGGATCAGAAAACGCGGTACCACCCGCAATAACTGTCGACACGGTGTGATTAAGACAGGGATAACTGAAATAGAAATATTCTCGTCATGAAAGTAGAAGAGCAGTGGATGGTTCAGAACGGCACTCACCTCTGGACAAAGACGAGCATGCTCTGGTGCCAGAGCACGGGCAGCTTGTCCTCGCCGTCCTTGGACCTGGGCGAGTTTGCGAGGCGGATAAAGTGGAACACGACGGCGTCGACGACCTTGTAGGGCAGGGCGTACTTCTTGTCGAGGAGGATACGGATGAAGAGCGAGTTGGGGCCGGTGTAGTCCATGGACGCGAGGCGGAGGAGGGCGGCGGCCGAGTGGAGCACGGGGACCGACACCTTGGTGAGGACGGACGCGACAATGGCGGCCTCCTTGAGCGAGCACGACGACTCGCACAGCGGGAACAGGATGCCCTTGAAGAACGCGGCGGGCTTGTACAGCGACTTCTTGAGCGCCTCGTACAGGTGCACATTCAGCTTGCCGTTCTCGTCGCGCATGTTGTCCCGGACCTTGTCGAGCAGCACACCCTCCATGTACACACGCGCCTCGGAGGGCTTGAGGTTGGACACGAAGATCTTGGTGCAGGCGAATGTCGCGTGCGGCGTCCACTTTGACGGCTCGGTCAAAGCGAGGAGCTGCGCCCAGTGCGGCAGCGACGGGAGGATCTTGAGCGCCTTCGGGAGGGGTCCGGACTTGTAGCGCGAGAGGAGGAAGCCGACCCTGTGGTGTTAGTGCTGGGTCTTACAATGCACCACATTCATTATCTCATATCTCCTTTCCGCGACTCGGCCACTCACTTGGTGTACACCTCGACGACCTTGGGGTTGAGGCCCTGGCGAGGGTCGGGGGGTGCGTCGTCCTCCTCGACGGCCTCGGTCTGACCTCCCGCCATCTTGGCGAAGATGAGGTCCGCAAGGGTCTTGCCCTGCTGCTCGCCGCCGTTGAGCGCATCCAGCGTCTTGTGGTCCTCGGGGTCGATCGCCTTTTGTTGTTAGCATCGCCCTCTCCAGCTCACTCACAAGCTCAGCCTCCTCCTCGCCGCCCGAAACATCTCCGTCCTCAAACTCCTCGTCCTCGTCGTCAGAGTCCATCGCGGCGCCCCGCGGCCGCGCGCTCGGCTCGGCCTCGTCCTCGTCGTCCCACTCGTCGTCATCGTCGCCGAGCTCGCGCGAGATCTCCTCCTGCTGCTCGCGCGCGAGGTCGAGAATCTTGCGCGACATGCGGGCATCTTCTCCGCGCTAGATCTGTCAGCATATAGCACATGGAGACCACTGTTTACTCACACCCTCCTCCTCCTCGTCCTGCTGCTTGGTTTTCCGCTTGCCGGGCGCAGTCACGCGGCCAAACTTGCGCACGCTGTCGTCGGCGTCGAGCTCGACGTGCAGCGGCGTGTGCCTCTGCTTGCTTGTCTTGGTGACCTTGGGCATGGTGTTTTAGGTGTGGGTTGTTGTTGGTGGTGGGTGGAGATGATCTGATCACAACCTGATCTCGTCCTCGGTTGGAAACTTCTTGTCATTGCGCGCAGGCAGAGTTTCAAAATTCTGGTGGCGAACTGTGAAATGTTCAAGAAATCACGTGACTATTAGAAAAGTAAAGTGTAATAAGGATGGAGTCATTTGAAAGCCCACCCTAATCAAATAATCTGAGCGGAGTCGGTCGGTCGCGACTCGGTTTTGAGTCTCAGTCCAGCCAGACTGCTGTATGCGGCGTATGAGCGCGTCTTGATTTTCTTGTTTCGCTTCTTGTTTTCATGTAGAGTAGCTTGTCATCATCACTCTCCCCTCCTTCGTCGTCAGAGGCAAGCCCCAAGACAACGACTAGTGCAACGAGAACAGCACGCAAGTATCCTGCTCCCACCCCTCATCTCCCAGCATTTCTTTGGGAATGACCACGGAGCTCTCTCATTACACTCTTGCCACCAACCTCCACCACGCATTACGTTCACCGCCCACTGCACCGATAAGCGCCTTCCCCGGCACAACGAGCTGCTCACCACCGCCATACTGTTGTCAGCATGGGGAAGAAGAAGCGCGGAGGAGGAAAGAAGACCGCTGAATCGTCGGCACCGTCGTCGCCGGTGCTGGACGACTGCATAGACCCCACGGTGCTCGCGTCTGTTTTGGCGGTACGTGTTGACACGCGTTTGTTGCCTGGTTACGGTGTTTGGTATACTGACGGCACAGTCCGAGTATCCCCTCATAGACCCATCCCTCGTGCATGCCCTCCTCTTAGATTACGACCCCAGCACGCTCTCCCGCCATGTAGACGCTATCCGTGACCAGCTCGGCATCCTCGAGGCAACATCCGTACCGGACACGGATGAGCCGGACACCTTCCTCCCGCCAGCCAGCCCGCAGCTGACGCCGACAAGCGAACAGTACGGCATGGACGACATATCTGCCCACCCGTCCTTTACAAACTCTGCATTCGGCTACAGCACACAGAGCACCGGGCTGGGGACTACGATTCCTTCTGGAACAGGGACGTCCTCGCCATCAATGTGCTCCGAAGGGGACGATCCCCAGACGGAACACGAGCTCCTTGCTGCCTTCTTTCCTAACATGTACGTGTCTAGCTGGAGGTGGTTTAACTTGGCTAACATGCAGCCCATCAAAATGCATCGACGACGCCCTCGCGTCCGAGCCCAGCCTTGATGCTGCTATCGATCACCTCCTGTCTGTCGAGCTCATCCGCGGCGTGCAGCGGACGGGCATGTGGCCGGACCAGGCCGAGGAAGGCATCGAGAGCGACGGCGAATTCACAGTATTTGTCAAAAGCCGCCGTGGTAGCTCCAACTCTGGCAAAGGCCAGACAACAGCAGCAGCCAAGGAACCTCCGCGGCCCAAGGCGAAGAAGGCCGCGACGATCACCATCCCATTAGTAGACACCTTACAACGCCGGGCCGCGCCCCCGACACGCTCTGGATCGGCCTCTGGATCGTCCACGCCTCGCACACCCCTGGTCCCCTCCTCGGACGTCTGGTCAGCGCTTGCGTCTCTGGCAGCATTCCTCGCCAATGTCCTTCCTCGTGCTCAGCCAGCGTGGTTCACATCCTTCCTTCACTCGCCCGACTACATGTGCGCCCACGAGGCGGTCCTCGCCTCGCTGTCCACCCTCGCGTCCACTGCACGCATTGATGCCATTCCAGACGAAGCCACGACGATCGTCGAGGACATTTATGGCATGTCTTTGGCGGACGAGGGTGCACACGACCTCGAGCTCTGCCTCCACGCCGCAGAGGGAGACATCAGCGCCGTGATGGATCTGACGGACCTCCTGGACGAGCTCACCTGGTGGCCAGACTACGAGGCAGCCAAGGACTTTGGGCGTGACCCCTTCGAGCAGCTGGCAGAGCTGGAGAAGGCGCTGCCATCACGGACGCGCGCTGCTCCTCGTACCCGGCCGCCAAGCCCCGACCGGGACCCAGTGACCACACGCGTGGCCAATTCCAACAGGCTTCAGCGTCCCAAATCAGACGAGCCTAAGAAGAGAGAGGCGCGAGTGGTTCCCGGCTCACGCCCACCCACGGCGAAGTTTACCTCCGCGAATCCATTCGAAGGACTCCCGCGCTCTGGTCGCTGGGTCGCAACAGGAGCTGCAAAGAAAGGTCCTGTTTCTTGGCAGACCGTCGCGAAACAGCGCATTCGCACCCCGCGCGCAGCGCATCCCCTCGCCGCGAGTATTCCGGCGTATGCCCGCGGCATGCTGCCACACGACCAGCGCCCAGGGACATTGGCAGCGGCTTCCCGTCTCGAGTCTACGTCAAGCGACACACCAAGTGTCAGCATGTGCTACGAGCGAAGTGGAGCCGAGTGGAGGCGACGCGAGGCTGCGATCCGCGCTGCCGCCCAGCACTTCAAGTCTGGTGGACGTCGCACAGCCACAGCCGCCGTGGCGGGGCACTATGCCGCGCAAGCACGTGCCGCAGGCGACGCAGCTCGCGACTGGGAACTCCGCGGTGCGCGTATGGTCGTCGATGCGCAGATGGACCAGAATGGCCACACAGTTGACCTTCACTATGCGACCGTCGACCAGGCTATCACGCTTGCGCTCGAGACGGCCACGCGCTGGTGGAGCAAAGCCGAGGCGGAGCGTGCCTCTGCGCCTGGCATGGCTCGGCCTCTTATCGTGGTCACGGGTAAGGGCAGGCACTCGGTGGGCAACCGTGGCGTCCTTGGCCCCGCGGTCGCCAAGGCGCTTGCGGACGAGGGGTGGAGGGTGGAGCGGCACGATGGATATGTGGCCGTCAAGGGCCGGCGTTGATGAGTAACGAAGAGGAACGAAGATGCACATGCCCGGACAGAGAATAGGTGTTGTACTTGCTGGGCAGCTTTTGTAGTCAATGTATGCGAAAGTCATGTATGTCACATCGTGAGAGGGACCACAGTAAGCAGTGCAGTGTTGGGGTTGCATGAATGATGGTGTGTGCATAGTATACAAATGCAGTTGTCGCTTCGCCTGCTTCGCCATGCCCGTGCTCTACTTCTTCAGGTTCTTGAGGTCGTCGCCCCACACAATCTTGCCCTCGTCGCCGGCCGTCTGCAGCGCATCCTTGACCACGCTCGACTGGCCCGCACGCGCTGCCCGCACCTCGTCGACCTTGCGCTTGAGCTCAGGCGAGAGTTGCTGTGCGTGAGCGTATGTCAGAGAATGCGATCAAGAGGTGGTTGAGGAAGCACCGCGAAGAGGGACGTCCACAAAGTGCGAGAAGAATCGAAAGACAGCAGGGAGACATCTCCGTCATCATCCGCCAGAGACAGCCGTCTCGGCCTGTCGTCATTCGCACCGTCGCACCGTCGCACCGCTCGCACCGCCGAGCCCGCAGCCGCTCGCGGTCCCGCACGTCATCTCCGACCCTTATGACGGCCCCGACACAGGGGTCCAGCACCTCCGTTTCGCCTCGAGCATCATTAAGGACTCCCCCGGCGTCCCTCCGTTCGGCGAAACTCCAACTCCGAAGCTTTTGCTCACATTGTAGAACTCCTCCTCGGTCGGCGTGGTCGCTGTCGTCAGTAGGTGTCACGGGGTCAGTGGCGCAGCTGTCCGGACTCTGCGGCGCTCCGGCTCGCTCGCGGCCTCCCGGTACTCACTCGCGAGGAGCGTGTACCCTGCGCCCATGACTGCATGTCAGCTGTGTCCACCGTGTGCTGCGCGCGCGCTGCTCACTGAGTGCTGTGGTGACGAGGAAGCTGCTGTCAGCGGAGCCCAGCTGGCCACTCACCGGCCCCAGAGGATCGTCATGATGGATAAGAGTGAATGCTTAGCAAGGAGTCCGAGTCAAGGTGATGACAGTTGTTGTTGACGTTGACAGGCCAGTCGAAAAAGTTGCATCAGCAACTGGCACTCGTCATAGAAGTCACAAGGGATTGGGTGGTGAAAACCGAAAAGCAGCAGTACCAAATAATTTGGACCAATACCGTCATTGGAAAACGACAGCAGCAGAGCGTGTCGCCACTCGGCTGCTCGCTGCCGTTTAGCCTGCTTATGCTGCCAGAAATGCGTTGGCGTCGTCTCCACATGCATATCCATCATCCAGCGAAACAACTAAGGCCCAGCGTACTTGGCGCCGAATTGGGTGAATCATAGATAAGCACGGAGCAGTGAGGTCCAGTCGAGCTAATAGCACCATTGGCTCTGATGGGATGGTTGGGATTGTTCAGCCTGGCTCACTCAGCCTGCAGCCTGGGCGGTATGACGTCTTTTGAATGCCCTTGCTTGCCTGCGCCTGGATGGCCGAGGGAAGGCCGGCCAAAAGGGAGAAGAAAGGAGAGCCAGGGTGAGGGAGGGTGAGGGAGAGTGAGGGAGCCAGTACAAAGAGGGCCCAGAGCCGATTAGCCAGCCCAGCCCAGCTCCAGCCAGCCCAGCCAGGGTGGGAAAACTGGGAAATCCGTGTCATCCGTGGTGTAATCCGTGTCTTGCCTTGGAGCTTATGCCTTCCTTCTCATGCTTCCCACACTATCATAGAGATATGTATTAGATACTACAAGTAGTGATTAGTGGGATTAGTATTAGCATTACATTTGTATTCTGTATTTTGTATTTGGCGACCTTCCTTTTGAGCGTTTGGCTCACTCCATCATCATCATCATCATCATCGTCACTACAGTACTTGAAGTTGGAGTGTAATCACCTCTTTCACATCCCTTCCTTCCTTCCTTCCTTTCTTTCTTTGTTCCTTCCTTCCTCTCTCATCCATCAGTCTCGTCTCCACAACTATCGTTCTCGCCATCATCGCCATCTCACTCGTCACCATCAAACACACCAACAACATCACTGTCTGATCGCTCACTCTCCTCCTCAACGCCACATTGCACATAACACACGTACTATCGGCTTGATTTACTCCGACTCGAATCGAATTCAGTTGACATCTCCACCTTCACACAACACTCTCCACCTCTTGTAGACGAAACAATCAACTGTCAACAGAGTTTGTGCAAACACCAGCACTCCATCCACCCACTCTTACATCTACCCCGTATCGCAACCGTCTCGTTGTCACCATGCCTCCCCCTCCCCCCGCTCCCCCCGTCTTCTACGCGTTCGACAACAACCAGACCCTAGTCGGTGAGTCCTTATCTCTTGTCTCGTCCGAGGTCGGGTCGTGTGTGAGCACCGGGTTTCTGCGCCAGATTGCCGCCCGCAGTGTTCACCCGATCCGTTATCATTCATTGCCCGTTTCTGTCAATGCCTCTTCCATCAATCTACAATGGTCCCCGTTGCTACCGAAACTGACACAGACTTTTTTCTACTGGATTCCATTGTTTGAAACACGCTTTTCTACTTGTCCTACCGCGACTTTAATGACATCAAGACTCGCTCGCAAACTTTGTCATCAAGGCGCAGCGCGACGCCGTCGACAAGCGCGGAAAGTTTACTCTTGCCCTCTCGGGTGGTTCGCTCGCGGCCAACCTCCGCGGTCTGGCCAGCCAAGAGAACGTGCAGTGGGACAAGTGGTACGTGCACAGTTAGCATAACGAGAGCCAGCGTCCAGATTCCGTCGGTGATGCAGGGGTCACAGACCACCACCGGTCTGGGCGGGCGGGCGGGGCGGGTTCTCTCGCCCCATTGTTGTCCGAGCTTTGCCACGACTTGCCGCAGTGTGCTGGCGCTGTGCTGGCGCTGTAAAGTGATGCCCATTTACTGACGCTTCTCAGGGAGATCTTCTTCTGTGATGAGCGCGCTGTCCCTCTCGAGTCCGAGGACTCCAACTACCACTCCAATTACGTCTCCTTCCTCCAGCACGTCCCAATTCCCCCCAACCAGATCCACACCATCAACACGGCGTACCTGGATGACTTGGAGGAGCTCGCGGACGACTACGAGAAGCAGCTGGTGAACCACTTTGCCGCATCGAATGCCGCCCGTTACCCCACCTTTGACCTCATGCTTCTGGGTATGGGTAAGGAGGGCGAGACCTGCTCCCTCTTTGCAGGACACGATGTGCTCTCGGAGCGCGACGCCTGGGTGACCTCGATTGACGATGCGCCAAATGGGCCCCCGCGTCGTATTACCATGACGTGAGTGTCTGCCTGCGCCTTGCTGCGTAGCGAGCAACTCTTAGCAGGATACAAACACTGACACCTCAGCATCCCCGTCCTCAACCACTGCTACCGTGCCGTCTTTGTCGTGGGCGGAGCTGAGAAGGCCGAGCTTCTCCACACTGTTCTCGATGAGCCCGAGACTGGTCTTCCCTGCTCTCGTGTCCGCCCTGCGTGAGTATTCGCTTGCCCTTGAGAGATACTCTGCTAACGTCTCAGTGCCCCCGGCCTCGTCTTCTGGTTTGCTGATTCCGAGGCTGCCAGCCAAACCAAGTACCCCCCAACGACCTTCCGCTGGATCGACAACCGGAAGGAGGCCGAGGAGGCTGTTGCCGCTGCGCAGAAGCGTGCCGCGGCAAGGGCCGAGCAGGACTAAGCGCGCCGCGGGATGTTGCGAGAAGACGGAATGATGAGACCACGGAATGGGAAGGAAGGGCATGTTTACGCGAGTCTCCGACCTAGTGGTGTACCCCGAGATACTCGCACTCCCCTCCCGACCTCGAGCAGTACGTAGCAACCACCAACAAGCGGAGGCGGCGTCTCTCCCACTAGATACGACCACATAGAGCGCGCCGCCTTTTAGTAGATCCCAGGATGATATGCCCATTTTAAGTGATGTCAGGACATTGTCAGTAACAGAAGGTGCACGAGTAAAGTGTAAATAAGGATGCTATGCTATGGATCTATGAGGAGTGGAGATTAGATGCGAGGTGACTCAGAAGCGACAACTTCCAGCCCAGCGGGGGAAGGCGACCACGTCGCGAATATTGGCAACGCCAGTCACCCAGCACACCCAGCGCTCCCAGCCCATGCCCCATCCGCCGTGGGGCACGCTGCCAAACCGGCGGAGGTCGAGGTACCACCCATACTCGTCCTCCCTGAGGCCCTGCGCCTTGATGGCGCCGAGGAGCTTGTCGAGGCGGTGTTCCCTCAGCGACCCGCCGGCCATCTCGCCAATGCCGGGAAAGAGGAGGTCGAAGGCCGCGACGGTGGGGCCGGGCGCGTCCTCGGGGACGTAGTCCTCGCACGCGTCGGACGGGAGCATGTAGAACGGCTTCTGCGCGGCGGGGTAGTGCGACACGAACACGGGCTTGCGGAAGTGCTCGCCCGAGAGCCACTTTTCATGCTCGCTGCTGAGGCCCGCGTCCCAGCTCGGCGGGATCGCGAACGGCACCCTGGCGTGCTGTGTCTTGAGGAGCGCAATGGCGGACGTGTACGATATCCGCGCAAAGGGCTCCGCAGCCGTGCGGGCGAGCACCCCGAGCGGATCCGCTCCCGCCGCCTCGGCCTTCCTCCCCTCCATTTCCGCCTCCGCAGCGGCAGTATACGCCTTGATGCGCGCAACGTCCTCCCGGGCACGCACTGCCCGCCGGCCCTCGCCGGTAAGCATCTGCGAGAGCGTATCCCGCACGCCGGCCTCGACGACATCGCACAGCCCCTGCAGGCCCGGCACGAACGCGACCTCGGCCTCGAGCATGTAGAACTCAGCGAGGTGCCGGCTCGTCATGCTCGCCTCGGCGCGGAAGCACGGCGAGAGCGTGTATGCGCGCGCGAGCGCGTGCGTCGGCGCCTCGAGGTGCAGTTGTCCCGACACGGTGAGGTTTACGGGTTTGGGGAAGAAGGGCGGCGGCGCGGAGGGGGAGGGTGCCGCGGAGGGGAGGCTCTGCGCGACGGTGAACACCTCGCCGGCGCCCTCGCAGTCGGACGAGGTGAGGATCGGCGTGTGGACGTGCACAAACTCGTGTTCCTGCAATCAGTGAGTGTCGGCGGTAGGCTTACCTCGAACCAATCGTGCCAGTCCCGCGCCAGCGCGTCCCGCACGCGCATCACCGCCGCCGTCGAGCCCGTGCGGAAGCGCAGATGCGCGTGCTCCCGGAGCACGGGCGGCGGCAGCGCCTTCTTCTGCACGGGGTACGCGTCCCCGCACTCTCCGAGCACCGTGGCGTCGGTAACCACGAGCTCGACCGCCTGTCCCGCGCCGCGCGACGGCTTGAGCTCGCCCGTCAGCCGGACGGATGCACCCTGTGTGATTCTGCCGTCAGCTGGCCCCACGCGGCACAGCTCGTCGCTGCACTCACCCGTCCCGCGCCCCCTTGAACACGGCCTGCACGCCCGCGCCGCTCCCGTCGTCAATCTCCGCAAATGCCACGCGCTTGTGGGCGCGCACGCTGCGCACCCAGCCGTGCACTGTTGCTTGTGTCGGTTCGGCGGCGTCCGCCAGGACCGCACGGACGGTGCGCGGGAGCGAGGAGAGGCGGAGCGAGGCGCGCATCGAGGTGTTGATTATGATAGCGAGGAGGTATCTCTCCCAATGTCAAGTAGACCAGTGACTCGAATCGAGCGCGATGCTGGTCGACTTTTTGCTTCCGCTTTACGCCCGCCGGTGCCCCAGATTCAAGATTACCAAGGCAAGGCCATGACGACCAGGCAATTACATGCAAGAGGCCGAGATTGTTCTTTCTCCACATCTTGCATCTATCCGACATGAACGCCCCGATCGACGACGACGAGGTGCCCCAGTAAGCTCTCTAATCTATTCCTGAGCTGACAGCAGGCTGCTCGAGGTCGAGGAGACGCCCGAGTTTGACGCCGGCGGGCGCCGCCTCGTGCGCAACCAGGTGCCGCTGACGCTGTTGACGGGCTACCTCGGCGCGGGGAAGAGCACGCTCCTGGAGTGAGTGCAGAGGCTTACGGGTCTGACGGCAGCTACATACTCACCGCGGACCACGGGTATCGCATCGCGGTGTGCATGAACGGTAAGCGCGTACGTGTTCCCGCTGACGGCAGACTTTGGCGACACGACGGATATCGAGGGTATGTGAACGAGACCACTGCTGCAGGGCTTCGCTAATACTGCAGCCAAGTCGCTCCAGATGTCCAACCCGACCGACCCCGACGCGCCGTCCAGCTCCATGCTCACGCTGCCGAACGGGTGCCTCTGCTGCTCGTTCAAGGACATGGGCATCGCCGCCATCGAGGAGATGGTCGCTGCCGAGCGGGAGAAGATCGACTGGGTCGTGGTCGAGCTCACTGGGCTGGCTGATCCCGGTGAGTCGCTGGTGCTTGGCCAGTAGTGTACCAGCTCGTGCTCACGGACATATCTGACGCCAGGCCCAATCGCGAAGGACTTTTGGGCAAACGAGGAGATGGGCGACCTCCTGCTCGACAGCGTCGTCTGCGTCGTCGACTCGCGCAACGTTCTCAAGGTGAGTTGAACAATGTGCATTCCTAACTCGCAGCAACTCGCCGAAGAACGCCCGGACGGAACCACAAACGAAGCGCAGAAACAGGTCGCGTGCGCCGACGTCATCCTGCTGAACAAGACGGACCTCGTGAGCGACGCCGAGCTCGACAACGTTGCCGCCACAGTGGCAGCCATCAACCCCACGCTGAGGGTACACCGCACGCTGCGGGGGCACGTGCCGCTCAAGGAGGTGTTTGACTTGCGGGCATTCACGTCTCCGGCAGTGGCGGCCTTGGAGCCCGCGGCATGCTGCAACGGCGCGGACGGGCACGACCACGATCACAACCACGCACACGCCTCGGGCCCGAACGCCGTGTCCACCTCCACCCTCCCGCTGCCGCCACTCAGCAGCGCGCAGTTTGAGCGCCTGAACGCCTTCCTCGAGTCGCTCCTCTGGCACCGCAAGTGGCCCGCGACCCTCTCCCCCGCGCCTGACAACGTCCCCGACGTCCTGCGCACAAAGGGCTACGTCGTGCTCGACGACGGCTCGGCGCGCCTCATCCAGGGCGTGAGCGACCTCTTTGACGTGCGCGAGCTGCGCGACGAGGGCGAGGTGAGCCCCAAAGTCGTCTTCATCGGGCGCGGGGTCGAGGGCCTCGCGGAGGTGGTGAAGGGGTTCGTCGGTTAGGATAGAGTAGAAATGTATCGAGTAGATGACTGCGAGGGTTTTGTGGAGGCTCCGTATTAGAGTATTCTGCACTCGTGTGGAGTCATGGGATCGCCACGCTTCAGGAGGGCAGCCAGACTGGAGACAGAGCTCTTCCCCATCATATGCGAAGCCCCCATCGCACCTCCTCCTTCCTCTCACCTCCGCTTACACCTCAGTGGCAGATAGAGGCAACCACGTCGGCTCCCAGGCGGGGCAACTGGCGGGTTCAGTATTCCAATGGAACACTTTTGCAATATTTCTTCAGTCCAAAGCATACACGACCCCCGCCGTCAATCGCCGATAACGACACTGACACACCGACTGACACCTGCCAGCGGCAGAAAGACACAGCGACGAGCTGCGCCCTGCACCCCCGGCGTACCAGACGTGGCCGGCACGAGCGCCGCAGGAGCCTGGAATCAGTCGGGAGAAACGGCGCACCAACCTGCCCTCGAGCTGATCTCGGCGCTACGTCCCCCCGTGTCCCCCGGTGTCCCCCGGTCGATCCGGTGCAGGGATCCTGTGTGAGTGGCATGTGTGGCGTGATCGCGTTCGGACCGCTCCTGTGCACCCGCTGATCCGTCCAGACCATCCAGACCATCCAGACCATCCAGAACCCGGAACCCAAATTCATGAAGCAATCTATTCGACAGGAAGCGGGTCGTCCTTTACGGGACAGTCGCTGGAGTCAGCGCGGCCAGATACTGTACTCACCGGGCAATGTGGCCCGTCTCGCTGCACTTGTAGCACTTCTTTGCCGAGTCGTCGCGCGGCGCGAGGCAGTCGCGCGCCAGGTGGTTGTCGCCGTTGCACCGGCTGTGTGTCAGCGGAGCACGGAGCGCCGAGCGTTCAGCTGAGCGTGGGATAGGGGCGGCCGCTTCCCCCGAGCTCTACTCACTAGCACTTGACAGGTGTGCCGTCGGGATTCGCCACGCGAGGCCTGAACCCGCCGACGGGGAAGGCGCCGCGCGGGCGGCCGGCGGGGCACATGCGCGCAATGTGGCCGGGCCGTCCGCACTGGTAGCACTTCTGGAAGCCTGGGCCGTGGGCAGGGCCGTGCGGGCCGTGTCCGGGGCCGTGTCCGTGTCCGTGGACTCCGTGTCCATGTCCCCCGTGCCCATGCCCAAACCCGCCGTGCATGCCCATTGCGCTGCGCAGCGAGGGGCAGTCGGCTTTCACGTGCCCGACCCCCCCGCAGGCGTAGCACTGCTTGCCGTCCGTCGTGCGCGGGTGCGGGCAGTTGGTCGACTCGTGCCCTGCCTCGCGGCAGTTGTAGCACAGCCGCGCGGGCGACTGGCAGTTCTCGGCAATGTGCCCGACTGGGGTTAGTACGGAGCGAGCTCTGCGGCCGCGGCCAGTCCGATGCTCACGGTTACCACACCTGCGGTTAGTCAGTGATCCTGAGGCTGGTGCTCGCGCTCGCTGCGCTCGCTGCGCTCGCACGCGCGGGACTCACTTGAAGCATCCTTGCCTCGAGCCGGGGATCGAAGCGGCCGCGCTGGGGTGAGCGCGCGGCGGGCGGTGGACGTACAACATGGTGAGCTGGGGCTGTAGCGGCTATACGGAGCCGGGACTTTTGGGTTTCGAGCGGCGCGAGGTAACGAATGTAATGACCGTGTAGTGAGACCGAGACCGAAGGGCGAGCAAGTGTTCAAAGTACTGTCTATCAGCTGAGATGAGATGCGATAGAGTCTCGAGTCTAGTCGAGTTTTCCACTGCACACCTCGCCAAGTCAGGAACACTGGAATTATCAATCCGCCAGGTTGCGTCAAGCTGCAGCGCTGCAGCGCGCGGCGGCCCAGCCGCCTGCGTGCGGCGCTTGTGCCCGCCAGGTGTGGAGGTGGGGTCGGGGCAGGACAGTGTCCTGGGCCAACATCCCTGCCTCTGGGGCTGACATCACAGGCGAGCACATCGACACCGACAACGCCGATAACATGCTCCGCAGGCCGTGCTGATGCAATGCCGGCTGGCCCTGCGCCGCGCTGCGCCGCTGCGCCGCTGCTCATCCCCCTCGCTCGTTGCGGGCCAAGGCTGGACGAGCAGCTCAGCAGCGACGAGGAAGAATCAGGACCGAGACCGAAGGACGAGCCCTGTCGGCCGCCCCCGACCGCCCCAGACCCTTTCCGTCCTCGCTTGCTCGCCGAGCGACCAACCGCACGCCGGCAAGCAATCAAGCCCACCGTGCGGGGGAACTTACCGGGTGTGGATCGCCAGCTGGTCGGAGAGTAACTCGGATCGCTGGGTCGCTGCAAGTTTCGCTGCAAGTTTCGTTTCGCAAGTCGCAAGTCGCAAGTCGCAAGTCGCAAGTCTGTAGCGCTCACAAGATCCTCCGCCGACTTCTTCCTGATGCTTCCTCCGTCGAGTGAGCGAGACGGGCGATATGGCGAAAGGAATTCCGGCAAGGTGGGCAGCGAGATGGCGTTTCTGGTATCGGATTGGGGGACCGAATTTTGGTGGGCCGGCTGGCGCGGCGTACGGAGTTGAGGTGCAGCTATCCGACACCGGATAATACCAGTCCCTCCGGCCCTCCACAAAATACAGCTCGTCCGTGCCGCTTCTCGCTTCTTCGGGTCAGTGAGGGTGCGTCTGCTCATCGTGGTGCATGCCTGCATGGCTTCAACTGCGCATGGCTTCACTGTACATGCATGCATCGATACAAATCTGCAGAACGCCTCTGCTCACCGGCTAGGAGATAACGAATACCCGCCAATTCCGGGCACACATGGCACGCGCACGACACCCACGTGGCCTCCACCTCCACCACCACCACCCCTGGAGCCAAACAATCCAAACAATTCACCCTCACGCATGTCTCACTACCGCTCTTGTCAAACCCCCCCACCGCACTCCCACCGGCTCGGATAGCACAGTCGTTAGAGGCTCGGATGGCAGCGTAGCGACCTGCTGTTCGAACCCGCGATTGGGGCGGTCCTGCAGCTTCGTTTGCGCAAACCGCAAACGAAGACCGTGGCCGCCCGGTAGGGGTTTTCCCGGGGTCGCTCCCCGGGTTTCCCCTTTTGCGGGTGCGTTGGTTTTGCTGCATGGGTATGCACGCGTGCGTGCTTGCTTGCATGCTGGGATGGAATGCTGGGAGTGGCGCGCTTACATGCTCTTGCTTTATGCGCATGTTGAGCGGTCATCACGGACGACGGGGCGAGAACAAAGTTGAGCCTCCGCCAGGTGTTGATGTGCGTATTGGCTGCAGCGATGCCAAGGACACGAGAGGAGGCTACTTTGACATCCACCCTCTGACAGTCGGCCCCAAAGTGGTCTCAGCCTTGTCTCGCCGCAGATTAGCCCGCCCGGGCCGGCCAGAAAGCCTCGAGGGGTTACATTCCAGCTGCGTTGTGGACCAATACAGGTGGACTCTGGGTGACGCTGAGCCACCTGCTCAGCCGCAGGGAGATCAGACCGAGAAGGGGCCCGGGGATGGACCAGCTCGGCTCTCATGGAGGCGCGGGAGGACGGGTACGATACCTGCCAGCTCGACGGCGAGATCGCAGACTGGGACGTCAGTGCCACGGGCTTGGTCGCGGTCCCCGCCAGGCGGTCCCGTGCGTGGACAAGTCGCTGTCGCTGGCCCTCTGTCAGTCAGTGTCCATGGATCCGCCGAGTTGGACAGAGACGAGGGACAAGGCGAGCCAATTGCCGTCAGCCGCTGCCGTCCTAGGGGGCGGCACGGTGCCAGATTCCGCTTCTCAAGAGCGGTGCCGACTGTCAGAATAGTGTGGTGCTATCAGGCTCGCATGGCTGCAGAGCATCCATATGTGTGAGTGAGCTGTCGAGGACAAGTAAGAATGCACGTTGGAGAAACGCCGAGCGCCAAGACGCATCCCAATTCCCCGCTGTCCCGCTTTCCCACTTTCTTGGACGGCGCCACTCCGCCTCGTTACCTCGAGCCGATCAGCGTAGAGCCGATCATCGTCCCACAGCAGCACCCAATCGCCTCCCGCGCCCTCGGCCTTCCCGTGCGTCACGAATACAGGAAACGAGAACGACATCAGGACAGTGCAAGTCCCTGGGTCCTACCTGCGAGCCCTCGATTGAGGACCAAAACGGAGCAAACCAAGGAGTGGGCCAAGTAAGTACGAGTGCAGAAGAGTTGCACCAGAGTGTGTTCTGTTCATGATCTGCATACGCGGGCGACGCATTTGCCACCAGGCACCCGGACATTGTCTCCGAGTCGGCGCCCGAACGCTGACGGTCCTGCGATTCCGCCAGGTGTGTTATTTTCTGCCATTTCTGCCTATTCTCGCCGCTATTCTTGTTCTGTCGGACCACGTGTGCCGAACCGATAGAAGCGGTTACGAAACTAGATCGGTGGAGCTCGCTGCTCGCTGTGAGCGTTATCGCCTCGTAGCGAATAATGACATTAGCTCGCAGAAACAAGGTTTGCAAAGCCATTTGGCCATTTGCGCAAACGGACATTGCCCAACGGATGGAAATGACGTTGTCGCTCCCTTTCGACCTCGACTTTTAGCTTCCCGCTTCATTCCCTGTTTCGTCTGCAGGCAGCATTTCTCAGCTGGCTTGAGTCAGCCAGCGCTCTGCTCCCAGCGCCCTGCTCCCAGCGCTCTGCTGGCGGTCGGCTCCGGCCGAAGCAAAGCCCACCAAGCTCACTTGCTCGCAACCTTTGGTCGTAGTCATACGCTCTCGGTCAGCTACTCGCTCGGACATTACAGATTACGTACGGTGCCTCTCGATAAGAGACCCAACGGCACCAGCGGTCATCGCAGCAATGACGACAGTTGCGCTCGTGTTCTCATCGCCACCCGCAGCTCGCAGCTGCATCGCCTCTGCTGGTTGCAATCGAGCGCGCGCCGCGACAGCGCGCACTGATCGACCAAGAACACGCATGCATCGCTCGCGGCTGCGCGCAGCTCGCGGCGCGCCAAGCACATCTGCACCGCAACGGGGTGCCCGGCAGGCACCACCTTCCGGCACCCTCCCAATCTCATGTCAGGCGAAGGGCGAAGGCAAAGCCTTCGGCGCCACCTCTTGTTGCCTCCTGCGCTCGCGCTTCGAGGCCAGAGTGGCGGGTGGCGACGAGTGTCGACGGTCGAGTCGCGGCGTTTCAATGTCCATCGCGACCGTGGATCTGTACTCGAGGGGGGCATGTAGCGCCACCTCAACCACATTAGACCGAGGGCTAGCCGGATCGAGCCGACAGGAATCAGCTACGAAATCGAGACAAATCAAGGTGGCCCGTAGTCTGTGGTCTGCGGGTAGCGTACGAGGACGAGCCGTACAAGGATGAGGACAGCCTGACGGGCGGCCTGGCGGGCGGCTCAGATCCGCTCATAACTGTCAGGGTCACCATAGAAAAGACAACCCGCCCAGGTGCAAGTGCTCCTGGGTGACACATTGACACATTGACACATTGTCGAGCAACCCACATGCATCGCGGCCACAAGTAACTACTCACTATGCTGCCACTGTGCTTGCTCCCCGCGGCCGATTCTTGGCTCCCCTCTGCCCCGTCTGTCTGCGATCCCATTCATCCTGCACCCCTTGGCACCCCCTGGGGTGTATGGCACAAGCATCTCCCATGATCTCCCATCTCCCAGGGCACCAAGTGCTTCTTCTACTTTGTACCATGTGGCGAGTCCATCCGTCCCAGCAGAGCAAGCATCCAGTATCCAGAGCATCCAGCATCCCTTCCTAAACGATGCATCAAAGGACAAGGTACCTACAAAGCATCGCATTTACAGTACAGTAGAACGCCGCACCCCGGCGACCTGCACATTTCGACGCGTTAGGGAGGATGTCACCATGACACCATAGCCATACCATACCATACCACACCATGACACCTTGGCAATGGGCTAAAAGGGAGGGATGCCGTAATCCTACCTCTGTTGGACCACTGCTCGCTTTCGTCATTGCTCTCGTCTCCCGCCTGGGTGTCTCGTGCTATTAGAGTCCTGAGTGTCAACAAATGTGCGCACAATAAGACGCGAGGTCAAGCGAGAGAGCGCGAGAGAGCGCGAGAACCCGACGCAGCACGAGTTTAGATTTGCGCAGCACCTCTGGTCTAATGCGCTAGTGGCAGTCTTTGTCTTTTGCTGTTTCCGGATTTATGCTTTGCGAACTACATCATCATTCATTCTCCCTAATCCTTTTTCTTTTTTTTTCTCAATGCGCAGCCAGGTCCCAAACTCAACAACAATGACAATGACAATGATAGTGCACATGATAGAAGCATCCAGAGCTTCCTGGATAGAAACAGACGCGCAGCATTTCTAATTGTGATTAGCATTTCGTTATAACAGCGCGTTGCATTTGAAGTGAGCAATAGTTCGAGTAAGTAAACATGAAGCGTGACTAGACCCGGGTTGAGCAATTACAACAATAACAATAGCCCTCAGCCAATAGAAGTAATAGAAATGTAGATAGGAAGGATAGATAGGAATAGTAATTTACTCTGTATTCTTATTTTCTTTATTTTTACTGTCTGGGGGCTGGTCAATACGTTTTGATACTTTTTAATACGTTAATACGTGACTGAGACAAAACAGGCACAATGGGCAGTATGCGAGTGGGTAAGTGTAAGCGCGTCAGAGAGTACACAGCCAGAGAGATGACCGCGAGTGGCATTCTGCGATCCTGCAAGCAAACCCAGGTTAGTCTCGTCTCACAAAATAGACTCAGACGCAATCCCCC